>CAUYRH010142553.1:0-23514 GCA_963574655.1 Perodicticus potto | reverse complement strand
TGTGGCTTGATGACCTTTCTGGAAAACATAAATCTGATTAGTGTAATCAGTAATAGGCAAAGGTAGAACAGCATCAGGTCAGAAGCACTTACTCAGTGATGCTAAAAGAAAACCATATTAGGATTTTTCTAGCTGTTTCCTAAATAATGACTTCAAACTTTCTTTTGGCTCACAAGTGTAGGTGGTCTGTGGTTGGCTGTCTCAACAAAATTATTAATAAAAATCTTAAGAGAGTTAGAGGAGGGACAGTTCAGGAAGTCACACGAAGTAGTAGCGGACCATTCGACAGAAGTGTATTCTTTCTTCACTTTCACGACCCGGGCTTGCAAAACCACAGACAATATGGGTCTCAGAAGTCGGTTTAGGCTAGTGGGGATTTGCTCTGTTACATTCAGTAGCTCAACACCGTGTGGCAGGGGGATCCTTTCTGCCCTCTGCCTCAAGAATTTAGGTCCAAGGAAAAAGACCTAGGGAGTTTCCTAAAAGCTGATAACAATGACATTATAAAAGTATTTATCTATAGTCATCTTAGTAAAGTATCATACGAATGGAAAAGCAATGTACTCAACATTAATATGAAGGCAGTAGACAATCTAATACACCCCCACATAGGAGAAAAACTCAATTCAATTCAAGTTGGGGGGAGGGAGAACAAGTAAGATTGGGAGGGGGAGGGCAGGGGATTGGTGTGCTCCCACTTAATGAGCACAGTGTAGGGTGTATGGCTCACCTTTTAGGTGCAGGACACAACTAGAAGAGGGACTATACCTAACAAATGCAAATATTGTAACCTCACATTAACCTGAAATGAAAAAATAAAACTCTTTATCTGATGAGCGTCTGACTGTACATGTATCACCTGATGGTACATCATGATGCTGGCAAGCAGCAGTTATCACCACAGAATACACATAAATCTTTAGGAACTACTATCCTTACTGTATTACGACACAAAAAATGTAGCCCAGTTGGTCTCAAAGACTTTTTGAACACCCCAAAATAAAATATCAAAAGTGCCCTCTGTATCAAGCTTATGAGTGGCAATGGCAAGATTCAGACCTTGGCATAAAATACTTTTAATCCCTTATTTTTAAAACTGTAGCAAGGTTAATAAAACGTGATAGTGATACAATTTGTCATCTTCCTTTCCTGCCACACTTGGTAAAGAGGACCCAATTATGTTGGAAAATTATGAAAAGCAAATGTAGTAGGTGCTTTTATTTTTTATTTTTTTCCTATGTTTCCATTTCCATCAGAAGGAAATGACACTGCCTGGAATGTTGCATAGCCTCCCTCTTGAGACTGGAGCTTTTGTTAGCTCCAAGAGTGCAAAGACATCATATTGGCATAACCTTACTAGGTGAAAATCCATTGTGAAGATTTAGGAATGCACTAAAAAAATATAGTAATACTTTTGAATAAAGAACACTCTTTGGCACACTTCCTATTACATAACTCTCAACATTTAATGACAAAAATCCAGCCAGTGAACACTGCAACACTTGGAATTTGTTTTGCAAAATGTGTTAAAGTGTATGAAATTGCCATACATGGTAGTCCTGTTTTTAAAATTTCTCTTCATCTTCGGCTTATGTACGAATCTTTGTATCAGGAAAATTTTATTTTAATCCAAGTCACTAAACTTCAAATTCTTGATAGTGCTAAAAAAGACTGGGCACTGCAGGGCTGGAACTCTTTGGAACTGGGAGAGCTGCACACTATGTCTCCTAACGGATTGGTAAGTGTTTATGAATATGTAAATTGGGATTTAAAAAATTCAGGGCAATAGGTTAAATAAACAGTTATTGCCTCAGATTAACTGATGCTAAACCAATAATAGTGTGTCAAAAATGTTAATTTGAGGCCCCATTTCATTTATTATTCTGGTATAAGTGACTAAATTGCACAGTATTATAGTTGCAATGACTATTCATTTCATTACTTTTGTACATGGCATTTGAGCAGTTTGTAGATCTGAGCATGCTGACCTATTCTGCCTGGGAGTGAAGTTTCATAAGGTAGTTTGAGTGACAAACATCTCAGAGCTTGCTCGCATTCCTCTGTGGAATAGTCACTTCTGAGAGAAAGAGGTGCGGCTTCGTGGTCTGGGAGCAGGACTGTCAGCCAGGAACATGGAGTTCTTCTCCTGGAACTAGTTATTTTTTTTATGGATCAGATGGTGCTTATGAATACTTCTAGGACTCAGTTTACCCAGTTTAAAAAAGCTGTTATAAATTTAACTGGAGTGTATTGAGTATTAATGAATGAATATCTGTTAAATGATTTGAAATGAAAAGTGAGAAGAATGCAACTGAGTTGTTATTTTTATACACTGATGAGTTCGATGAAAAAAAAAATAGAAAATTGGCCTTGGGAAAATTACCCCAAAACAAGAAAATTTATTTTAATGTTTAAATACTTCTTTTATTTAAAACATTTGCTATTCTAAATGATTTTCTTTATTAAGTTAATTTGGTTAGTGTTCTATATGATACAAATAATTAAATTCATGATTAGCTTCTATTTAAACAAAGTGATAGTCTCTTAGTTCTATATAACATGGAAATCTTTTCTGAGGTTTCATGCCCTGTAAGAATGCAGACATTATTAACCTTAATGTTTTAGGAAAAAAATTAGGACCAAAGAAATGTATAGTCAATGTAGAGCTTGTGCAGGGTGGTATAATGAATTGCCCATTTTAAAGTCATAAAGACTTCCAAGAATAAGATACAGGGTCCAGAAAGAGAAAATTGTATATGTGCTCAAACAAAATGGGGTTGTTGATGGTGGTGAGACTTAATGATTGAGCAATTGTAATGTTCTATATCTGAAAGAATAAAGCTAAAAAAAAAAAAATCAACCTCAAATACAAATGTTCCATTCTGATAGTTTAGAGCAGTGGTTCTCAACCTTCCTAATGCCGCGAACCTTTAATACAGTCCAAAGGGGTCGCAACCCACAGGTTGAGAACCGCTGGTTTAGAGGGTCAGTGTTACCCTACCCAAAATCCAGACCTCCTAAGTTAATCAATCTCATATGTGGGTTTAAAAAGAAAAAAACAACTTTAAAAATATATTGTGATTCTTTACACTAGGAAGTTTTAAATCATGAATCTCTTCTTCCTTTTTCAAAAACCAAAAATAAACAAAACAATGGATCCTCAATTCTATGTCTGGCATCTCAAATTTGGCTCTGAATGTGTGTTTCAAATCTCATTAATTACAATATCGGTCCCAGGAGATACAGTTGCTGATACAAAGAACACTCTTTGTACTCAAAATAATTTGAACAAAGGCAAAGAACCATTTTATTTACATGTGTAAACATTCAGAGGAAAATAAAACAGAGATGGTTCAGGTAGCTATTGAGATGTTTTAATGATAATTGATTTGATTACTTAAGCTTTAAGGTTACCATATACCGTATGCATATACACACAATAGTCATGTTTTTATTTTGTATATTTGTCAGACGATAACATTCTTGTAAAGGTAACTCTGACATTAACTTGGCAAGTTCTGAACTAAGGCCTTTTAGCATTTTATTCCTAAGAGTAAGACCAGATTGTTCTAAATTCCATTCCCCACTGTGCAGATCTATAATTTATTTATTTTTTAAATATCAGAAAATATGCCATTACCCATAGGACTTTTCCATGTAATAAATCTGTGTAAAAACCAATCAAATGAATAAATTATAGCAGTAGACAGCAAACAGCTCCTCCTGTTTTCTTTATTTTCCACTCTCTATGCATGGCTATACATGGTCTTGTACCATGAGAACACATATGGTCATTACGTTTTTGTCCCATTAACAAGTTTGTTGGCTTAGTGGTAGAAAGTAAAGTACACTATAAAGTTGTCTTAATGCCTTACATGAGGAAGGGGCATCTGTTATGTACAGCCACAACATAAAAGTCTTGCTGTATGTAAGCTCTGATGATGCCCATTGGCTGTCTTAAAATGGATACTAATGAGCTAAGGTAAGCTGCCTGGTTACACATAAGAATTACTTGGAAATTATTAAAAATACAAGTGCCTGGGCCCATTGCCATGGTTTCTGATTCAGTCAGTCTACAAAGAAACAAACCTTAACAACAACAAATACAGGCAATTCTAAAATGCCAGTTCTGAGAACTATAGTTGAGAGAGACCCAACACCAGTGCAAGGCTAATAACAAACCTGCTTTTTTGATGACGGTACAAAGTCTACTCTTGGTTTTCAGTGGAAACCTTCAGTAGATACCAGAGCTCTCTCCTTGACAGCATACTCTGAGGAGAACTTTATAGGGTGTGTTCTATGGGTGATAAGAGTTCTATGGGTGATAAGATGCCAAAAAAAATTTTAGGTTAAAGCTAATGGAAACAGAACAACAAATTACATGTATCTAACCTTTATGGTAAAAGATGTAAACTGTGGCAACCCTAGACACATTTAAGCATTCTGAGTAAAAGTTCATTAAGAGAGGCTTACTGGCTCAGCCTCACTTCAATCACCAAAGCATTGTATAGGTCATTAGAAGCAGAAAGGAGAATTTTGGAGTCAGCAAGGGCAAATTACTTTTCTTGGAAATTAATTTACTTAAGCCAATATAATTTTTTTCCACTTTCTTTTATTGGTTGAGTTTTTGTCCTGTTAATAAAAGTGCTTTTGTTTTCCTTTTGTCACGTCCATCCTGTTGTATTTACCTCATCTTTTGCTATCACAGAATTTTTCATTTAATCCTGTTTCTACTAGTCTTCTTTATTTTTACACTTCACTTTCTCATTTAAAGTTTCTTTTCTTAGCATCAGCATAGTAGCTATTACCTGTTCATTTTTCCCAGTCTTTGTTAGCTAACCCTTTTAATTCTCTACCTCTCATTTTTACAAACTGACCTTCTTTAACCTTCTGTTGATGTTTTATTCCTATCACTTGCTGTCAATGCTCACACAAACCCATTTCTTTCCATCTCTCTATCTCCATATACATTTTTATGATCCTACTGCAAAATGCTTAAAGCTGTTTATGTGTGGACTATACGGTTACCTTTCTCAATTTGAATCCTATTGCTTCTGCCCTCCCACAGCGGTTCCTTGTTTATTCATCCTTTCCTGATGTTGACCTGTCCCACCCACACCTGTACCTTTCTTCCCAGTCACTTCCCATCTGACGCTCATCTCTTCTTTCTAACCTGATTTGCACCCTGTCTGATTTCGCAATCAAGGATCTCTACAAGATGAATGATGGAGTTCTATCGGGGACCAGGTTGCTTGGGTTTCAAAAACTTTTGTGCATTATTGCAATGGGATTAGAGATTTGGATCCAGAAATATTCTCAGGCAGCCTTTCAGCTTGGCACAGTTTTGCTCACCTTGGAGCGGGGCTGAGGCCTATTCTGATGGGCAAAGACAGGGACTTCTTCTTTCAAGGCCATCTCTGGGCCTTTTCCACACCAGGGGTCAGAAGGAATAACAGGCACCACCGACCCAAACAGTGAACCCAGGACGGATGGGGAAACCTGTGCCCTTTTCCGAGGCAGATCTGCCTAGGTGTGCAGGGCGCCGTCAAGGGGCTCCGCGCCTCTCCGAGGGGTAGGGGGCCGCTGCGGTCCGGGGAGTCACCCGGCCTTTTTGGGCGGTACGCTCACCTCTCAGAGAGGAGGCAGACCCGAGGCAGGGTGCTCCCCTGGGGCGCAGGGCGCGGCCCCTGGCGCCCGGCGCCGCCACCCCAGCGGCGCCCAAGGCCGCAGATTCAGTCCCTCCCCAGGAGGGAAGGCGAGTCGCTCCCGGTCGCTCAGCCAGAAGGTCGAGGGAACAGCGCGGGTGCTCCTCGCCAGCCGGCCCTCTGGGAGCAGGGAGGGGGCGACACCCCGGGAGTAGGGCTGGGGACTGCAGAGATCCATCGTGCGTGCCGGCGCAGGGTCACAGACAGCAGAGGCACGGGAGAGGGGGCTGGTGGGGGCCCCCAGGGCGGCTGGGGCCGTGGGTCTGGCTGTGTACTCGGCGGGCGCCCCGAAGTCTGGGGCCTCCGCGGCTCCAGTTCCGCCGTCTCCAGCCGGAGACTCCAGGCCGCACTTTCTCGTCCTCCCGGCGCCTTCTCTCCAGTGAGGAGCCGAGCGCGGGCGGTGCGGAGGGAGGGGTGGCGGCTGAGGGAACAGCCAGTTGTTTAAAATCCTTCTAGAGCAGTTTCTAATTCCCCCCTTGCGCCCGGGTTCGGAGGGGGAGTGGGGGAAGGAGAGCGGGTGGAGGGAGGAGGGCGGAGAGGGAAGGAGGGAGGGAGGGAGCCGGGGAGGGAGGGAAGGAGGGAGGAGACTGCCGCTTAGGCTGTACCCGCCACAGCGCGCTTCGGGAGGCCGGAGGGAGGGGGAGGCCTGTCAGTCTCGCGCGTTGCCTGGGCGAAAGGGGCGGGGCTTTGGCGTGGGGCGGCCAATAGTGGGGGTGGCTGCGTGGGTCGCCATGGGGACGGGGCTGTTCCCGGGGAGGCTGTGATGGGTTGACAGGTGCGTGACAGTGGGAGCTGCTCTCGGCACAAGCATGTACGGCAAAGGCAAGAGTAACAGCAGCGCCGTCCCGTCCGACAGCCAGGCCCGGGAGAAGTAAGTGTCTCCGCTTCTCACCCACCTCCGCCTTCACACGCGCGCACACTCACGCACGCACTCGCGCACTCTCTCGGACACACACAAACACACACACTCTCCGCCGGGGCAGAGCCGGGGGTGGGCTGGCAGGGGGAGGGGTGCCCGCGGTGGGGGCGCGTGGTGCGGGGAGCGGTTGTTTCCTAGGAGGTGCTCGCGCGGGGCGGGCGGCCGTGGGGGGCTGTCGGAGGGAGGGAGCGAGTGTGTTGAGGGGCGGCGGTGGTGCTGGTGGTGAGGATGGAAACTTGTTTGGCTGCTTGAGGGAAATAACCCGCGGGTTCACCCCCGCACAAAGTAACTTTAGAGCGAGGGTCCGGGGCTCCGCGGATTCCGAGAGCCGCCCAGGGTCGCGGGCGGGGGGCAGCTTTCCGGTGAAGGGCGCGCGGTGGGCATGTGGGTGTTTGGCGGGTCAGCTGGGGTCGGGGCGGGCGGCCCGGGGAGCGCCGGGCGAGGTGGAGGCGGCGGTGCCGGGCGCCGGGCGGGCGGAAGCCGGGCGCGGAGCGGCGGAGCGGGGCCCGCGGGGCGCGGAGGGCGTGTGCGGGCGTGGGCCGGTGGGCGTCGGGGCTTTTCCCGGGTAGCGGGGAGACTCGCTGTCCGCAGTCCCCGGCGCTTCGCGGGGCTGGAGCTGAAGCCGGGGCGGCGGCGGGTGGGCGTCTGGGGCGTCGCTGAAGTTTGGGAGTCAGGGAGGGACCGAGTTCCCGGGGAGCAAAAGTGTGCCGGCGAGGAGCGGGATCTGGTGGCGGAGGCTGATGTTTCTGCCCCTCGCGGCACAGCCAACTCCGCAGCGGCGGCTGCAGAACTTTTGTGGAGACTTGCTGCATCCCAAATGTGTGGGGGCCGCGGGGCGGTGGTCGGGGGCCGCGCGGAGGGGAGGCTGTGCGAGCCGCGGAGAAGGGCCGTCTGCGGTGGTCGGGGGCCCGGTCCGCACGGGCGTTGTGGGCAGGGGAGAGGCGCTGGGGGGGAAGGAGCAGCTTGGTTGGGGTTGTGGGGAGATACAGGTGTTAACTTCGGTGGGAGCCCCCTCCTGGCGCAGGATGCCACCGTCACGGCACGCTGCGAAGCAGGGTTGTTTGCTACTATTCTTGTGTATTTGTAACGGTGATTCGGTTGTTACTAAAAATGACAGCAAATAGTTTCTGTGACCACTGAGAAAGGAGCCCCCCCCCCCCTTTTTCCCTGTGTAGCAGACCAGTGATTCCCAGTCATTACCTCAACTCTAAGGGTCAAGTTTATCTTTGTCATTGAACCCCCCTGTCTTTCAGAGGGGTTCAGCCTGGGAAAAGTCTGAGAGCATCTCTCAGAGGTACTTTGGGTTACCTTACCCTCAGAAATAGCTGCGTAAATATAAAACAGAAGGCGCAGATGACCGAATTTCCCTCCTTGCTTTAGTTAGCTGAGTCTCCCCCTGAAAGTTTCTTGTGCCCTAGGGATGGAAGCATTTCCTAATCTTTGTGTTGGCAGAACACAGCTCCCATAGGATTTAGAGGTGGTAGGCCTTCATGTAGCAAAACAAAACAAAAAAATTAACAGATAATTTATTTTCCTCAGAGATATTTTCTGAGGAGCTACGTTCAGAGGATATTGTTGTTGTGACAAGGAATATATAAAAGATATAGAATGATACCCCGGTTAGGAAACAGCAGTGACTAGAACCGAAGTTTTCAAAAGCAGCCTAATTTGTGTGCATTAATCATTTGCTTGTAATATATCTGATAAAAACATCTAAAGGAGGATGTTTTAAGGATTACAGAATATTTGGCATTCACATTACTGGGGGTAAAAGAATTGAAATACATTGAGGAATAATTTAAGGTGACTGAATATGAGAATCAAAGTTTTTGGATTGTAAGTGGATTTTCAGGAGTAGGTGAACTTAGGTCGAATTTAATTTGTATCCTTATAACTTGGTAAAAAAAAATTTAAGTTTCTCAGATAATAACAAAGACGTTGGAACTGGTAGGTCTGTGGTCCTTTTTAACTATAATTTTGTGATTCCTGGTCATGGAAACAAATAGTTGCCACTTTTACTGTCAAATCTACCAAACTGAACACCAAGTAACAGTCTACTCTTCAGAGCAAAGTGATGAGGGCTCTGCTAGATGGTGCTATTTGATTTTAATATATTTCTTCCATTCATTACAATTGGCAGCAGGAATTCTTGACTGGCTTGCCTTATGAACTAAATATAGGTGAAGAGACCACTTTTGGAGAATTGACAATGTGTGTGTAGGGTTCATTGTTGTTGCAATAATTTCTGAGTGAATTTAGTTTGAATCTAAGGCAAACATTGTGGTAAGTTGTATTTTATAGAATGAACTTAGTTTCGTTTTGGTAGGAGAGTTTATCTGATTGCTCAGTTTTTACCTTTATGTTTATTTAGGAATTTTTCTTTTCTTTTTTTTTTTTTCTTTTTTTTTGAGACAGAGTTTCACTTTGTCCCCCTCTGTAGAGTGCTGTGGCGTCACAGCTCACAAGCAACCTCCAACTCCTGGGCTTAGGCAATTCTCTTGCCTCAGCCTCCCAAGTAGCTGGGACTACAGACGCCTGCCACAACACCCAGCTATTTTTTGTTGCAGTTTGGCCGAGGCTGGGTTGGAATCCGCCATCCTTGGTACAGGGGTCGGGCGCCCTACCCACTGAGCCACAGGCCCTGCCCTATTTAGGAATTGAATAGCACAATTCCACAACAGTGTACTAAACACCTGAAGATGGGAATCTTTCAGTTGTCTTTCTAATAGATGCTACTAGATTTTTTTTTAAGAAAAATATTTAAGGTGGCAGATTATAAAAGGTACCTGAGTGAAGAGGAATTCTTCTTTGGTAAGCAAATTATAACTGTTCTGATCTTTAAAATCATAGAAATTAGCCAGGTATAGGTAGATCATGCCTTTAATCCCAGCATTTTGGGAGGATGAGGTGGGAGGATTGTTTAAGGCCAGAAGTTTGAGATCAGCCTGAACAATAAAGAAAGACCCTCATTTCTATAAGAAATTTAAGAAAACAAATCATAGGATTTGTTCTTCAGTACATACTTTATTTATTTTGCAGTTTGGCTGAGGCCGGGTTCGAACCCGCCACACTCGGTATATGGGGCCAGCACCCTACCCACTGAGCCACAGGCACTGCCCCAATAATACATACTTTAATAAAACATTCTGAAAGATGAGTCATTATTGTAGGTGCATGTACATGAAATAAGCTCATTGCTTTTATAATCTATCAAGAAATGCTTTTTCTAACATGAATTCATAGTAGTTTACCTTTGTATTCTCTTTCATTAAGAAGTCACTGTATGAAGTATTTGAAATAAATTTGTAGGTTTTACAGTTTCTATAATTTCAATATATAGTTCTGAACGTAAAAATGGCCAGAGTCAGGTTAATTACTTTTGCCATTTTAAAAAACAGATCAAGTCTATTCACAGGTTTGAATTAAGTTTAATTATACAGGGAGCGATTGAAAACTCTTCAACGGAGGAGAGATGTTTGCATAGAAATTTAATTCCAATACCATTTAGATTATTTCCTCCTACAGCAGGCTTTCTTTTTAACACTAATCACAATTGTAATTAAGTAACCATGTATTTAGTTGTTTAATATCCAGTTTTTCCAAAAATGTAAGTTTCTTGAGGGTAGAAAATAATTCTTCATATTTCTTCTGTGAGATGTCTGTGACATGAAGTTGCCTTCTGATATGGAAAGTACCATTCAGTTCTTGTTGATGAAGATGTTAGACTTAAAGGAATTTTTTCAGTGTGAAGAAAATGTTTTTTCAGCAACCTTCAAGATAAGGGACTTGTAAAGTTTGAGTTCCACATTCTGTAGTCAGTTGTATTTCAGAAATACAAACAGCAATACAACAAAAGTCACTATTATTCATTTGCCATTCTGTGTTCATCACTATGTTCAGTGTTTTATGTATATTTTCTCTAATGCTCCCTACAAGGTAATTTCCCCCCCTCTACTAAAGAAATGAAAAGAAACAAACCCCTTACAGTTAAATAACATACCCAGGGACACAATGCTGGAAAACAGGAAACCTGGGTTTCTAACACAAATTCTCTAACTTTAGAACCTATGGTTGAAGCTGAAACATACATTTTTTCAGTGTACCAGATTGTCTTCCTGATCTAGGGTAGGATGCTACAGATTTAGGGAAGGGCATTACATAATCAGACAAAATAGATTTTAAAGAACTTACCCATTGGTGCACCCTGGTGCTGATACCCTCCGTTTTGGCAGACTGCAGGTATGTGTGTGATGTCGGGAATGGCGTGGAAATTTTAGGAGTTAAAGTTGGAAGCCTTAAAAAAACAAAGCATCCTTGTTTTTTAAGATTTTCCCTCTAGAAATTTTATTTGATTACTTAATGTTTTAAGATTAAATGTAATAGTTGTGAACATCTCATTATGAAATATTACTGAACTTTATGCCACACTACAACAGAAAGAATAGAATAGTAACAAAGAGATGAGTAGTGATACTAATTTTTTATTAAATGAATTTGATTATTTAATAGCATACAAAGGTGAATCTGTTAGAAAGCAAAATTAGACATAAGATAAACATAGTACACGGTGACATTTATTAGATAACCTAGTCAGAAACTGTGGTCATCAGACTGTGTGTAACCTGTGTTCTTAAAAGTAGCTTTGGCTTTTAAATTTTGAATCTTTTTGTTGCGCATACCAGGAAACAAATGCCATATACTCATTTTTGAGTAGTTATAATCTTATAGGCATTTAAATACCAGTGCATATAAAAGAGAGTTTAGAGGGATTAGTATCTGTCAGCATCACCTTATTTCCCTTTCTATTATACCACGAAGGCACTGCCTCCCACAAAGGGAAATTATAAACCTTCCTTCCTTTTTGAAGGAAATAAGGCAAGTAAAGTAATACAAATCTCTACAGAAACTTGTTTGACCAACACCTCACCAAATTCAAGATTTCTAAAATTAATAAAGGATTACCTTTATGGAAATGAAATTTTCTATAAGGTATTATATTGTCTCCATCTGAATCTTCAAGGTACTCCCAAGTTGTATCCAAAATACCATCTTAGCTGTGAGAGTTTTTCTTTTGATTGCTTTCTTTCTGTCACGTTAGTAGAAATATCAGAAACTTTTTTTGGGGGGGGAGGGGAATATATCTAAAGATGTATAAGATGACTAGTGTTAAATTTTAGTTTTTTAATCTAGAGATTTATTGTGATTCTTAGAAGTAATGTTAGTATTGTAATTTTTTTTCTGAGCTGTGAAAGAAAACAATGAAAGGTTTCTTCCCATACTTTAAAAGCCACTTTGCTACATAAAACCTATTCAGGATGAAAAAAAATCATTAAATTTTAATTATTTTACAGTAGTAGACCAAATGTGTCTTACATCTTCAGTTACTACGAGAAATGAAATTATTTTACTTTCAAAGTTAGAACCTACTCTTGGGGGCAGGTGCTGGAATACCCAGGTTGCAGTTTATTAAAATTTTACCTGAATAGTTTAGATTTAGAAGTAAAATTTGAGAAAAAAATAATAATTAGAATTTAGAATCTTCTTTCTTCCATCGACACAACCATTACATTAACTTTGGGATATAGGATTAGTACAAAAGTTTTAGGGTTAAAGGACATGAAACTACTGCTGCAAATGTATAGTTTAAAAATATGAATTGAAGGTAAGTTTAACTTTGTTTTAGAATAAAAGGGAATATTCTTTACTATTCGTATACATTGCTTTGACATTGGTGTGTGAATGACAGATTAAATATTTGTGTGCTAGTGACATAACTGGTGATATGTGAGCCTCTGTAAACATATGCTAAAATATTTTATTAATAACTTGCTATTTGTAAAAGGATAGACTTAAAATAGCATTGGAGCAATAGAATAAGATGTATTTGTTGGGTGGTGCCTGTGGCTCAAAAAGTGGGGCTCTGGCCCCATATACTGGAGGTAGTGGGTTCGAACCCGGCCCTGGCCAAAACCTGCAAAAAAAAAAAAAGTTTTTGTTAATATCCAGGCACTGTTTAGAACTCAGATTAAATGGTAATATTCAGATTTTAAACTTTTATCAAACTTTATGTATATTTTAAGTAAGTAGCATCTATTAATGTAAGGTTTTGTTAGCATACGTGTATAACCTAATATAACTATGAGAGTTACATGACTCTTGGTGACCTGAAGGTGGTCCACCAAGATTAATGTTCTGCCTGTTTTCTGTAATGTTAGAGAAATAGCACAGGCTGTCCTTATTTTCCCCAAACTGTATGTTTTATTCATTGTGTGAAGACATTGAAAAACAGGTGGAAATTGAGCCACCCAGGGAAGAAAAGAATTTTTCCAGGTAATTTTTAAATTTATGCTTCGTCATAATGGGTTAATAGTAATTTTTATCAGAGTAGGTAAGTTATAGTTAAAAAGGTTTTTGAAAAGTGGAGCTATTAATATTTTTGTAATAGTTATAGGACCAAGTAATTTATAGAACTCAGATTAGCCTAAGTAGTCCCAATTTAATAGAGGAATTAATACTCATTTTTTTGTTCATCTTTATAAGACAAATTTCAGTTGGTATCATTTCTTTAGTAATGAAAAAACTACTCTTATTTTTTACTTTAAGAATTTTGATGACACAAGGGTTTGAAAAATATTTTGACTGTTATATTTCATATAGGGCCTTAAACAGCTTTCAGACAATAATGAGCCGTCATAACATTTTAAATCACAATTTGTCTAGAGTAAGCTTGAACCAGTGACTTGGCAATCTCTTATTTTTGAACTTATATGTTAATTTTGCTTCATAAGTATAATGTCAAACACGTAGTTCAGCACAGAAAAAATTGTTGAGACTGAAGTATAGCACTTTGGCTTTTTATCTATTTTAAAGGTTTTTTTTGGTAATTATAGGTATTAAAGAACATAAATTTAATTATTAATTTAGCCTTAATTTTTTATTAGTTTTTAATCTAAATCGTACTAAAATATTGATAAAATATTTGTGAAGGCAAGAGTAGTAAATGAAAATTTATATGTGTTTCTGTCCAGGTAAGTTAAAAGGGGAGTTGATGGCAAAAAAAGGACTCTTGTCTGAAATTAATTAGATTATTTTTCTTTAATGTTCTGATATTTGTCTGATACTCCTTTTATTTAACTATTCCAAAAAATCCAGAAGCCACTTTATTGGTGGAAGAAATCTAATGAATTATTCTATTAACATTATCTTAAGCAGGATTAAAATGTTTTCTATAAAATAACAGCATCCTAAATATTATATAAAGAGCTTGTGGAGTTTTGTCATGGAAAATTATTGCTTAATAGTGACAATAACAGCAGTGTTGTCATTTGGGTATTTTGCTTATATTTGGCACTTCCATTATCTCATTTAATCCCCTCAAGAATCTTGTAGATTATAGGTACTATTTTCACTTAATGTTATAGAAGAAACAAAGGCTTAAGTTATCCTGTTTTGGCTGGGCATTGTGGCTTACATCTGTAATCATAGAACTTTGGAAGGCAGAGGTAGGAAGCTCCCTTGAGGCCAGGAGTTGAAGACCAGACTGGGCAATGTAATGAGATCACAGAAAATTAAAAAATTAGTGGGTCTTAGTGACATGTGATTGTACTCCCCACTATTCTGGGGGCTGAGGTGAGAGGATTGCTGGAACCCAGGAACTTGTGGCTACAATGAACCATGATCCTGCTAGAACCACTCCACGCTGGGCAACAGAGTGAGACCCTGCCTCTTATAATAACCTTTTTATTTTTATTCTTAAATCAATGCTTTCGGCTGCCTGTGTTAAAACGGGAGATGGGAAACGGTGTAACTGATCAAGTTAAAAATAAATCTCATGTAACAGGGTGCCTAAAAATGGTAGTTCCAGAGTTGATTCAGTGAATCTAGAAGGTCAGGATTCAGAATTAGCTTCCTGCCATCCTCATGGTCTTCCTTTCATGAATGCACATGGGTGCTTCACGTTTTCTGTGTTATTTCCTCGTACACTCAAGTGTGAAGTCAAGAGGAAGGGTAAGGTTTTTCCTTTGCTTGTCTCATCAGAGAAGAAAACCTTTTCTAAAAGCCACTTCGGTCCCAATCTTTTTTGGCACCAGGGACCAGTTGCGTAAAAGACAACTTTTCCAGAATGTTACAGGAGGTGTGTGTGTGGGGGGATCTGACAGGAGGCGGAGCTCAGGTGGTGATGCGAGTGATGGGGAGCAGCTGTAAATACCGAGGAAGCTTTGCTCGCTTGCCTGCTGCTCACTTCCTGCTGTGTGTCTCAGTTCCAATACCGGTTCATGGCCTGGGGATAGAGGGACCCCAGACTTAGGTGATATCGTCTTATGCCTTCTTGGAGAGAATTATAAAATTCCTTCCCCTAAACCAATCACTGGCAAAAGTAATGGGATTACCATAATTGGCTTAAATCAATTACTGTTCATGCCTTGAGCTGGAAACATTGCTCCCCTGTACTTGAACTACCTAAATAAAAGTGGGGGTGATTAGTAAAGAAGATACATCTTAAGGATATGAGGAGAATAAAATGGTCTTTGTTTAACAGAGTTTTTAAGTTTGAAGGAGATATATAATAAGAAAATAAACATACTTTTACAACTTTAGTTACATATGCTATAAAACAAAATAGGTTGATGTAATGTAGAGAATGACTGGGAGGCTATGTTAGATTGAGTAGTCAGGGTATGGTTTTTGGAAAAACTTAATGGGAAGTTTTGGAGTTACACCATTTCAGACTGGTCTAAACCTCCACTGAGGAAATTTCTCAGCATCAGCATAATTGCTCAAGGGTATGTAAAATACGAGGGAAAGTTGGTATGAAGAAGCTGTGTATTCTGGTATTTTTTTTTTAACTGAATAATTGGGTGGTAAGTTTATCTGGTCTTTCTAAGTGAGAGGGTGAATTATCTCTTACTTCCCAAAACCTGGGGAAACAGTTGTTCCCAAGGAGGACACTGGGGCTTTTTATAATTATGTTGATGACAGAAATAGGTGGGATTTATTGGAAGCCTTTTGGGTTAACAAAGGATGGTACAGCTGGCATAATTATTCCTCTTAAATCTTCCAGATTGGATTTGATGCTGTCATAGGAACTTCTGTTTTCCCCTTTGCTCATCTATGTGTATCTTAAATAATAAATGAATTATCTGTATATCTGTATGAGGTTTTGTGTAATGTCTCATCTCCGAGTTGGATTGAAAGTTCCATGATGACAAGGACCATTATGTCTTTTTCACCATTATATTCCCACTGCTTAGCACAGTACTTGGAATTGTGATGGTATATTTGTGGAATAAATGAAGTCATCAGTTTCACAATAGTATGTGTATATGTATTCATTTTCTCCTCACTGTTCCTAGTATTTGGTAGCAGAAATAATGTAGAATTTCTGAAGAATATTTTTCTAGACTATAGGCATTTAGTAGTCTTTCTCTGAATTTGAAGACTATGGGAGAGATTGCCTGCTTATGAAGTTTTGGTAGACTATTTCCTTTTCTTTGTGTATTAAGTTAAATAGCATAAGGCTCAGTGCTTGTAGCTCAGCAGCTAGGGCACCAGCTACATACATCAGAGCTTGTTGGTTTGTACCCAGCCTGGGCCAGCTAAACAACAATAACAACAACAACAAAAATAGCCAGGCATTGTGGTGGGAGCCTATAGTCCCAGCTACTTGGGAGGCTGAGGCAAGAGAATCAAGCCCAAGAGTTTGAGGTTGCTGTGAGCTGTGATGCCATGGCACTCTACTGAGAGTGATATAGTGAGACTCTGTCTTAAAAAAACAAAAAAAATTTAATAGCATAAATTAAACTGTACTTTATAGATTTTTTTTTTTGGCGACAGCAAACTTGCTTCGGTTAGATTGCAGTGGCCTTATCATAGCCTACTGCAGCCTCAAACTCATGGTCTCAAGAGATCCCTTTGCCTTAGCCTCCTGAGGAGCTGGGACTACAGGCACATGTCACCATGCCCAGCTAATTTTTAAATTTTTTTGTACAGATAGGGTTTTACTGTGTTGCTCAGGCTGGTCTCAAATTCTTGGCCTGAAGCAGTCCTCTCCTTCTTGGCCACCTAAAGTGCTAGGATTACAGACATGATCCACCATGTCCGTCTTCAAGATGTTTTAATATACAATGTTTTATTTCAAATTCGCAATAATTTTGTGAAGTAGATGGTACCTCCATTGGGTATTGAGATTTATAAATGGGAATGATTTACCTGTCCAGGTAATACAGATAATACATGGCAGAGATGAGCCATATTTATTTTTTTTGGTTCTAAAGTGAGTGTTTCTTTCATTATACTGTAGGTACCCCTTTTACAATGAGAAATTTACATATACTTACGAAGGTTTAAGTGTGAATTTGATTGAACAAAGAATTGTAGATTAGATGATTATTCAAATTTGTGTCAGTACTTTGATTAAATGAAGAATATTGTTATAGTGTGTTAAACACAATTCTAAAAAATTATTTAACTCCAGAAGTGCCACAACATGCATACAATCTGATTTTTGTTTGAAATTATTATGCTTTTGTTATATAAGTGGATATATGTGAGGTTTAGGGTAGTTTTGGTTTCCAATTTGTGAAGGCTTAGATTAATTTTTATTAATGAACTCTTTTCTATTCCTTTGCTAGTTAGCTTCAATTTGGAAGGGAAAGAAAAGTTTTTTTTTTCCTTTATGCCTCTCCCTAATAAAGGAGGAAAAGTCTTTCTATATGGATTATTGCTAGAATAGTCTTTTCTTTTTTATTGTGGTAAATTTTGTAATAATCAAATTTATCATTTTAACCTTTTTAGGCATATAGTTCAGTACCATTAGGCAAGTTCACATTATCATGCAACCATTACCACTGTACATCTCCAGAACTTTTTCATCTTCCCAAACTGAAACTCTATACCCATTAAACAATAGCTCCCTACTCTTCCTCTTCCCACCCCCTGGCAGCTACCATTCTATTTTCTGTCTCTGAATTCTGCTGCTCTAGATCCCTCCTGTAAGTGGGATCATACAGTATCTAGCTTCTTTTTTTTTTTTTTTGCTTGATCCCTATAGCAACTTCATAAAGTATATATTATCCCCCCTTTTATATATGGGGAAACTGAATCTCAGAGAGGTTATGTGTCTTGCCTCAGGCCATGTAGTTGTCTAGTCTGGATTCACATTCTGTTTCCTGACTCTACTACTCATTTAAACCATTTTTACTTATTGAATTTCATTGCTTAACATGAGGAAAAATTGTAATGGCCATTGGTGGGGGGTGGGAAGAGAATGCTTGGATTGTTTTCTTCATACATATCTAACATTTTTAGTTGGGGTGGGAGGTAATAGAGATAAGAGAGGTGAAGGAGATAATGTTAAACATTTCCCAGCTGCTGAAAAGGTGGATAGAATGGAATTAGAGGTAACAAAAGTACTCCACAAATAGCCCCAAATTATTAGCTGATATCTGAGATTTAACAGTTAGTAAAAAGAAGGAAAATCTCAACCTGGGGAAACCCTACAGTAAACATGAAGGGAAACTGGAAAACAAGGGAAAGCCAGAAGAGGATGTAGAGCCTGATGATGAAGCAAAGTCAGACGAGGAAGAAAAGCCGGACGTGGAAGAGAAGCCAGAATGTGAGGGAAAACTAGAGGATGAGGGAGAGCCAGATGAAGAGGACAAGAAAATGAGGGGAAGCAGGCAAAGTCCGAAGGCGAGGGCAAACCACAAGGTGAGGGCAAGACAGATTCCCAGGCAAAGCCAGAGAGCCAGGCACCGGCCGCCGAAAAGCGTCCAGCTGAAGATTATGTGCCCCGGAAAGCAAAATTTAAGCACATTTAAAGTAAGTGCTTATCAGAGAGGAAGATGCCAATTAGTAGCTCAGGTTATACTTACAGATAGAGCCTTTTCTTCATTGTTCTTTCTGTAACTGGAGGCAAAGTAAACTGGCATAAATTACTTTATTAGGAATAAATAGAAAGGGAATGTGTAATATCTAGAAGAAAATTTTCTTCTGTAATTAAGATTGTTTCCTCAACTTGTCTCTTCCAGACAGCGTAGGACCTGCTTGTTTTTTTGTTCTTGTACTAGGGCACCTGGAAAGTTCCAGGTAGTCTAGGAGCAGTAGCATAATCATATTGGGTGTATTACCTAATCATTCCTGTAATAGTATTAGAAAAAATATAAACAATTCATTTATTTTTTCACAGCATCATGTGCTATTTGTCAGTTATAATTGGATTAAAATTATGTGGTGATTATACATTATCAGTGCATTGAAGCAATAGCTATTATTAGGAAGTTATTAAGGTGTTTCAATAAGTCTTTTTTAAATGCTAAATTAAACCTAGGGACTGATACTATTCCGTCATTTAGAAACATTGAGTAAGGTTTCTTACCATAAACTATATTACACATACACCCACATCTGTATATGTGTATATAGATATTGGGAGTTGTTTTCAGATAGGAGCTCATCTTGGGAAATGACTTACTAATTTATTTTGAATTCAAGTTGTGCTAAGTAAATTATATAAGTGGGTTTATGAATTAAAGGCTAGACCAATTAGGCCTGTATAGGGGTACAGAACTTGCAGCCTCAGGCCACATGTGAACCTCTAGATCTTGAGTACAGCCTTTTGACTGAATCCAAATTTTACAGTTGAAAGAACCACCACCACCACGCCCCCTTTTGAGAGAATTTTGCTCTGTCGCCGTGGTTAGAGTGCAATGGTGTCATCTTAGCTGACTGCAACCTCAAACTCCCGGGCTCAAGTGATCCTCCTGCTGCAGCCTCCCTGGTAGCTGAGACTCCAGGTGCATGGTTCCATGCAAAGCTAAGTTTTCTAGTTTTTGTAAAAATAGGTTCTTGCTTTTGCTCAGGCTAGTCTGCTTCTGACTTCAAGTGATCTTCCTACCTTGACCTACCAGGTTGTTAGGATTGTATTACTAAAGGGATTTGTTCTGTGAAGTTTGGATTCAGTCTAGAGGCTGCGCTTGAGCATCTGAGGGGCCATCTGTGGCCTTGGCTGCAGGTCCCTCACCTGAAGGTTAAGTATTTACTGAAACATGAAAGGCTGTTGATGTTGCTGTATAAGATGGACATATTATTGACAGGAGAACTGATACTATAGCAGGTAATGGCAAAATGCTACTAGTTGATAAAATGTTTTGTGTCTATATTAGTCAGGTCCACAGAAGGATGGCTCCTGTAAATGAGTACTTAAAGAAAGTTTAGTGAAATTATGTGCAGGACTAAAACCAACAAGAGATGGAAGAACAACCATTAGCAGCAAGGGCAACTTTATAACCCCCCACCCACCCACCCCAGTCTGGAACTCTGGTTAATAGAGAAACGCCAGCTTCTGGAGCTTTATATTGAAGAGGACCCCACAGTCCCTGTCAAAACCACTGTTAAACTGAGGCTAGAGGGAGAGGGCCTTCTTCTCCTGCCCTCTGACAGGCTGGTGCCTCATTGGCAGAGAAACCAAGGGGAATTCAGGCCATCTATAGACTATAGTGATTAGCCTCCCTGTTCAAAGAGGGCAGAATGAGTAGAGAGTACCCTGACAGGGCGAATGGGGCTGATCTACCACAATGCTCAATTTTTATTTATTTTTAAAATTTGAAACAAGTGTTCTAGTGCTTTGTATAGAATAGCCTAAGGAAATAGAGTTGCTTTAAAATGCTGAGTTTTGCCAAATAGCATTTCTAATTAGTTTTAAAAATCTGTGTAACTATTTTATGATAGTATAAATTTATATATATATTTTATAAGATGGGAATTATAGTCATTCTAATTTCTACTATTTCCCTATTCCTTTATTGATTTAAAAAATGTTAACTGTTACATGTCAGCCTCTGTTAAGTCAGATCTTCATAACCTGATAGTCTCTGCCCGTCAGGAACTCCCAACCTAGGGTGGGCTCCCTATTATCTGTTAGCACACTGTGTAACAAACACTCTAGTGGTTTTGCAGAAGATGCTTCGGGAGTTCTGAAAAGGGGCATTGAATCTAGCCTAGGGCTGTGAGAGTGTCAGGAGATCTTTCTAAGGTGTTTATTACAACATTTTCTTAGATAGGTGGGACAAGTAAAGAGTTTTCTAGATTTGGGGAGCATGCAGAATCATAGAGGCACAGGGAGGCATTAAAGATTGTGTTATGTTTGTGAACTGCAGTGAAGTTGATATAACTTGGTGGTCAGTAGAGGATAAATCTGGCAAGTTAAATAGGAACTATTTCAAGAACAACCTTGAATGACAGCTTGACCTGGGAGATAAGCAGTTTTAAGCAAAAAAGGTACACCATCTCAGGTGCATTTTAGAAGAAACACTTTGAAAGTAATGTGGAGCGTGGGGTAGAGGGGGAGACACAGCCACTGGGAGGCTGTTATAATAAGGAACCTGCTGTAACAATACAGATGCTTAAGGTATCATCATTTTTCTACACCAGTGCAGTGAATATTTCAGTATGTAGAAAAGATGAGACTTTTTCTTTTAAGGAGGAACTTGAGTTCAGTTTGAGGTGCCATTCAGATCTAGAGATGGAGCAGTTTGAAAGGAAATGGGATATGTAGTTCTTGAGTTTGAAGGAGAAGTCTAGGCTAGAGATACAGAATTGAGAAAGGATGGGGACAGAGAAGGGACATTTATAAGCGTAAGGGCCTGTGCTTCAAGCATTGTGACAGGCTTCTTACATGTTACATTTTATTTCATTTTCTGCAGTGCTGTGATGTAGGTACCTGTATTATCATCTCCATTTTACTGATGAGGAAACTAAGTCCTTAATAGGATATGTAATTTAGCGAAGTCACACATGACAGAGCTGAAATCTGAACTCAGGTGTGGCTTATTCTTTCTCTCATTTAAAAAAAATAATCTTACTGAAGTATGACATTTATACGAAAAAGAGCGTATACATAACCTTAAATGTATGGCTTGCTGAACTTTCTCAAACTGAACATACCAGTTAGTGTAACAAGTGCCCACTTCAAGAAGAACCATGCTGTCCACACTACAAAAGCATCTCATGTGCTACCCTTCCTTGCCTCATTGAACAGCATAGTTTTGCTTGGTTTTGCCCCTTATATATGGCCTATTTTTCTTTGCATTGCATATTATTTGAAGCCGGGAGATGGGAATGAGGCCATTCTTCTTGGGAATGTGCAAGGAGAAAGTGGGAAGAAATCAGCAATGGAACCTAAGGGAATATGTAAGGACCAGTGGAATAGAGTTTGAGTTGAGACTGAGAAGAACACCAGAGAGATACAAGGGAATCTCATAAAGGATTGGCATCATGGAAGTAAAGGAAGGGGAGTTTTGAGAATTAGAGGTGTGAGCAAATAAGGATCTTAGCTAGGACTGAATTTCTAAATTAAGAAATCATCTAGATCTTAGGGAGAATAATTTCAGTGAAGTCAACTTAAGTTAGCATGCAGTGTTTTGAGAAGTGGATGTAAGGTGAAGTGATGGCAATGTCAAATATGGACAGCCTTCACTTGAGAAAAAGAAGCATAGAGAGAAAACTAAATAGAAGAGGATGCAGATTTTTACTTTTTAATTGGGAAATTTTCATGTGGGACATTAGTTGGGGAATCACTTTGGTTTTATTATGCTGTGAGGAGTTTTGTCAACTATTTCATACCACTTTTTTCTTTTTTTAAAGAATGACAGTAATGGTATAGGGGACATGGAAAGGAAAAAGAAGTCAATTGATAAAGTGATTTTTAGCTTCAGTGGGTGGGTATTAAAGTGACTATGGGCATGTGAATTGTTTTTATTATTATTTTTTTGTTTGGGATTCATTGAGGGTAAAGAGAACTAGGTTACACTGCTTGCATTTGTTAGACAAAGTCCCTCTTACAATTGTGTCCTGCCCCTAAGAGGTGTGCCATACACTGTGACCCCATCCCTTTCCCTCTCTCATCTTCCTACTTGCTCATTCCACTACCCCCGACCCCCATTAGCTTGTCTACTGCCTTCGTGTTAAAATAGAGTGCACTGGATTCATGCTTCTCCATTCTTGTGATGCTTTATTAAGAAGAACGTGTTCCACATCTTTTCAGGTTGATACAAAAAATGTAAAAGTCTCCATATTTTGTAGGGACTGAACAGTATTCCATAGTGTACATATATCATAGTTTGTTAATCCATTCCTGGTTTGGTGGGCATTTAGGCTGTAAAAGTCTCCATATTTTGTAGAGACTGAACATATATCCTAGTTTGTTAATCCATTCCTGGTTTGGTGGACATTTAGGCTGTTTCCACATTCTGGTGATTGTAAATGGACCTGCAATAAATAGTCTAGTGCAAATGTCCTTATGATAAAAGAATTTTTTTTCTTTTGGTAGATGCCTAGTAATGACATTATAGGATCAAATGGGAGGTCTAATTTGAGTTCTTTTAGGACTCCTCATACTTCTTTCCAAAAAGGTTGTATTAGTTTGCAGTCCCACCAGCAGTGTAAAAGTGTTCCCTTCTCTCCACATCCACACCAGTATGTGCAGCATTGAGACTTTGTGATGTGGGCCGTTCTCACTGGGGTTAGGGGATACCTCAGGGTGATACCTCAGTTTTGATTTGCATTTCTCTGATGATTAGGGACGATGAGCATTTTTTCATGTTTGTTAGCCACTCATCTGTCCTTTTAGAGAAGGTTGCATTCATGTCTCTTGCCCAGTGAAATATGGGATTGTTGGGCCTTTTTTTGTTAATTAATTTGAGCTCTCTATGGATCCTAGTTACCAGTTTGTAATATGCAAATACCTTTTCCTGTTCTGAAGGTTGTCTCTTTGCTTTGGTTGTTATTTCCTTTGCTGTACAGGCCTGTGAATTTTTAAAAATAGTTTTTAGGATGGGGTTACACTGCTAGTTTTTGTTAACTGATTTTTTTTAAAATTTCAGATTAATATGA
>CAUYRH010142551.1:0-15760 GCA_963574655.1 Perodicticus potto | reverse complement strand
TTTTTTTTTTTTTTTTGAGACAGAGCCTCAAGCTGTCACCCTGAATAGAGTGCTGTGGCATCACAGCTCACAGCAACCTCCAATTCCTGGGCTCAAGCGAGTCTCCTGCCTCCGCCTCCCAAGTAGCTGGGACTACAGGTGCCCGCCACAATGCCCAGCCATTTTTTGGTTGCAGCCGTCGTTGTTTGGCAGGCCCAGGCTGGATTCGAACCCGCCAGCTCAGGTGTAGTGGCTGGCACCTTAGCCCGTTAAGCCACAGGCACTGAGCCCATAGCTTCAAATTTGTATGTAGGTGGGACTTGGAAGTAGTGATATGTAAAAACGGTGAGCTAGGGTTTTGTTTTGGAAGCTGCATCTGCATGGCAAGAAAATTACGTTTTATATATATTGTTGATTTGGGCTGGAGTTACAGAGATTATGGAGAGAAGAGTGTTAAAGCCCCAGCAAACCATGCCTTACCAAAAATACGTGGGAGGTGTTAATACTTCCAAGGATCACCAATGTGTTTTTGGAACTCTATTATACTCTTTTCTTTAAAAGTAAAAGTTTTTCTTTTCTTTTTTTTTTTTGAGACAGAGTCTCACTCTGTTGCCCCAGGGCAGAATGCCCTGGCATCTTAGCTCACAGCAACTTCAAACTCATGGACTCAAGCCATTCTCTTGCCTCAGCCTCCCAAGTAGCTGGGACTACAGGCGCCTGCCACTACACCAGGCTATTTTTAGGGACGGGGTCTGGCTCAGGCTAGTCTCGAACCCATGAGCTCAGGCAATCCACCCGCCTTGGCTTCGCAGAGTGCTAGGATTACAAGCATGAGTCCGTGTCCGGCCAGTTTTATCTGACTTAATTCTAAATCTAGGATAACCCTTCAATTTTTCTTCCTCTCCAACATTTAAAAAAAAAATCCAAGTTTACACTAAAAAATATATGTGAGGTTGGTCCTAAATTACCGCCAAGAATAGTTTTTGAATAAGCAGTTACGCTTTCCTAATATTTTACATTAACAACTGCATTTGAAAAAAATTCTATGGCTACTAATCCATACCTCACACTCATCTCTAAAGTTCCCTTTTAATATTTACTCTCCATCAAATTACTCCCCTTTATCAGGTTTGATTAGTCACTTCGTTAAATTAACTTTGGACTAGTTTAAAGTTGCAAGAGATAACTTTTTGCTTCGAACACTAAAGGCTGTTAACTTTCCACTTCAGCAATTTAGCTGGTCAAGTTTTATTACTTACTGCTCTGGAACAGGTAGATGCACCTACCTATTGTGAGGTCGTGGACCGGCTGGAACCGCTTGTCTGTGAACTGCAGGAGGAGACATGACTTCCCCACACCTGAAAGAGGAGAAGGCGCGTTCTATGAGTGACGCGGCCGGAAATACCTTCTCCTGTCTGAGGGTCCGGGCCAGGAGAAGGGGAGAAGCGAGATGGGAAACCTGAACCCCCGAGCCCCGCCCCCGGCTGCCCCGTCCCGCCCCGCCCCCGCCCGCTCGTCTCGCCCAGCCCACTAAGCGAGCCCCGCCCCCGCGACCCGATTTGGGCGCTTCAGCTCCCTGCCCCAGCCTTGAAGGCGGTCCACCGCAGACTACCTGTGTCTCCGATGATGATGTATTTGAAGAGATAAGCATAAGTCATGGTCTCGATTCCTCTGGATTCCGGGTACGCCCGACTTCTACAGCCACTTACCTCCGACCTCTCTAGCCACACAATCTACCGAGCTCCTTATTTCAGCACCCCCCCCCCGCCCCCGGCTCCTCTATCCTAGATCACGTCTCTATTGCTCTCCGCAGAAATCCTCACTAGGTCTGGAGTTCCCAACGCTACCTCCCGGGACGTCTCTAGCACTTCTACGTGCCATTATCCCACCAAGCTCCAGGGGGCGATAGCTAGCTTTTCCGTACTGCAGCCCCACGGTGTTCCTTCCAATCAGCGGACAACAACGCACGTCCTTGCGGAAGTGACGGCAGTTCCGAGTCCAGTGGGGGAGGTGGGAGTGATGAGGAAACTGAGGCGGTGGTAGAGGTTGCGTGAAGATGGAGGTAGGAACCTGAGCGCTAAGAAGGCTGGGGAGAGAGCGCGAGTGACTGAGTTAACCAGAGGCGGGAAGCCTGGCGGAGAGGAGGCTGACGGGAGAGTAGAGTGGGGTTTGGGAAGTATTGTCAGAATGTCGGGGTCAGAATCCGTCGCTCCACGCTAACTCCCCGCTTCCCCTAACTTACCCCCGCGGCTTTCTTTTGGGTTCTAGTTTCCCGGAGGAAATGACAATTACCTGACGATCACAGGGCCGTCGCACCCCTTCCTGTCAGGGGCCGAGGTAAGCAACAGTTGCCAACGCTGCGGTGGGAGGGCCGGAGGCAGCGGTGGGGTTGGCTGATGTGAAGGAGTGCGGACGCCAGGGATTGGGGGCAGGGAACCGAGGGCTGCAATTGGTGCTTAGAGAAAGGCGGCCCAGCGTCTACAGCCTTTGAGGACTATCTGGGGAAAGCCGAGAAGCTGCTGCCATCGGAAAGGCAGGATGTTGGGAAGAGATAACCAGTTTAAGGAAGAGAGTGATTCTGAATAAGAAGACAAAAATAGAATTGTCTCCTTTCGTTGGGGGAGAAATGTATACAATGATCTCCGAGGATTGCAGTGGGAAGAACATTTATCCAACCAAAAAGTTTGAAGTACGGGAAGGAAGTTAACTAGTAGGGGATAAACCATGGACGTGTTCATTCTTGAACTCTGTTGAAAGGCGTCCTTTTTTCATTTAAATTTCCTACTCTCCTAAACAGTTTGTAGTTCCGTTTACGTACTTGTCAGCTTGTGTTTTAGCAACAGGAAAGGAAAGATAGCTGTTAAACCTAAACAGTTGAGTAGGACATGAATTTCTATTTGCCAGTGACTCTGACTTTGGGCAGATTACTTCATCTTTCTATGTCACAGTTTCCTCAGCTGTCAAATAGCTGTAATAATAGTTTCTGTGATGCTTTAAAGTATAAATAATGATTATGGTGAGGTCCCAGAGTATTCATGAAAATTTTCAGTTGGCCATGCGTGGTAGCTTATGCCTGTTATCCTGGGACTTAGGAGGCTGAGGCGGGTGGATTGCCTGAGCTCACAGATTTCAGACCAGCCTGAGCCAGACTGAGACCTCGTCTCTAAAAATAGCCAAGTGTTGTGGTGGGCGCCTGTAGTCCCAGCTCCTTGGGAAGCTGAGTCAAGAAAATTGCTTGAGCCCAAGAGTTTAAGGTTGCTGTGAGCTATGATGCAACGGCACTTTACCAAGGGCGACAAAGTGAGACTCTGTCTCCAAAAAAAGAAAAAAAAAAAAAAAGAAAGAAAGAAAAACGTTTTGGTTGAAATATTGTCATAATATTGATAAGTGTCACCTGTTTAGGCAAGGCAAAAGAGAAAGGTGGAATAGATGAAACTTTCTCGGTCTTTGAGAAAACTTGGACCTTCTGCCACCTTCTGAGGATTTTAATACTTTCTTCAAAAGTGGTGTGAAGTATTTGCATAATTTTTTTGCATCAGGAATTCTCAGTTGGGCTCGGCGCCTGTGGCTTAAGCGGCTAAGGCACCAGCCACATACACCTGCGCTGGCGGGTTCGAATCCAGCCTGGGCCCGCCATACAATGACAGCTGCAACTAAAAAATAGCTGGGCGTCGTGAAGGGTGCCTGTAGTCCCAGCTACTTGGGAGGCAGAGGCAGGAGAATTTCTTGAGCCCAGGAGTTGGAGATTGCTGTGAGCTGTGATGCCATGAAAACTCTACCTAGGGTAACAGCTTGAGGCTCTGTCTCAAAAAAAAAAAAAGAAAAAAATTCTCAATTGCTGTTGGATGGGCTTATCCTATAATGAATCCTAATATTTTCATAGAGGAAAATTAGATGGGCAAGGGAGTTGCTAACTTCTTTAATTCGATCACTTACTCTTCTAAACAAGGGCAAATGTGAATCAGATGAGCAGCAACCTTAGAAAAACTTTGGCAGAGGTCCAGTTTTTAAAGAAACAGAAGATTTGAAAAGTCATTTCACAAAAGAGGATATCCAAATTGCTGTTAGGCACATGAAAAAATATTCACTCGTCAGGGAAATAAATGCCAGTCATTACAGGATACCATTGTACATCCACCAGAATGGTTCAGATTAGAAGTTGAGAAGAATGTGGATAATTCTTAATCATTGCTAGTGAGAATGTAAATTAATTTAACCACCTTGTAAAAACTGCCAGTATTTTAGACTTCAGATAAGTCTTTTTTAAAAAAAAGTTAAAATGAAAAAAACGTTAAAAAGAAAACTAAGGTTAAAATGAAACGGTTATAGTGATTTAAAAAAAAAAAAACTTAAATTGAAAAACTAACAAAATAATCTGGATATCTACTAAACGTAAATACATGCCTACCTTATGACCTGGTAATTCTACCCTGTGATATATACACAACAGAAATGATTGTTTATATTCACCAAAACCATGTTTGTTCACAACTTTATTCTTTTTTATGAGACAGAGATTCACTATGTCGCCTTTGGTAGGGTGCCATGGTGTCACAGCTCACAGCAACCTCAAACTCTTGGGTTTAAGTGATTCTCTTGCCTCAGCCTCCCAAGTAGCTGGGACTACAGGCACCCACCACAACACCCGGGTATTTTTTGGTTGCATTTGTCATTGTTGTTTACCTGGCCCAGGCCAGATTCAGACCCACCAGCCTCGGTGTATGTGAACAGTGCTGTAACCACTGTTCAATGGGCACCAAGCCCACAACTTTATTCTTAATAGCTAAAGACTAACAACAACCCAAATGTCTGTCGGTAAAAGAAAAAACTGGCAGATTTATAAAAAGAATTACTATACAGCAATAAAAAAAGACAAATGTAATTTGCATATCAAAAATACATTGTTAAGTAAAAGAAGCCAGATACAAGAGAATAGACACTATATGAGTTCAGTTTTTATGAGGGTCAAGAATAGTGAAAACAGAGTGGCCTCTGTAGCTCAGTGGGTAGGGCGCCGGCCACATATACCAAGGCTGGCGGGTTCAAATCTGGCCTGGGTCAGCTGAATGTTGTTTAGCCCAGCTAAAACAACAGTGACAAGTGCAACAAAAAAAATAGTCAGGCTTTGTGGCAGGTGCCTTTTAGTCCCAGCTGCTTGGGAGGCTGAGGCAAGAGAATAGCTTAAGCCCAAGAGTTTGAAGTTGCTGTGAGCTGTGATGCTGCGGCACTCTACCAAGGGAGACAGCTTGAGACTCTCAAAAAAAATAAAATAAAATTTATCTACTTTATATAAATTGTAACTTAATGAAATAATAACTTTAAAAGAGTCAGGATGCAGTGGCTCACGCCTATAATCCTAACACTGTAGGAGGCAGAGGAAAGTGGATTGCCCAAGCTCACAGATTCGAGACCAGCCTGAGCAAAAGCAAGACCCCCTCATCTCTAAAAATAGCCAGCTATTGTGTCAGGCACCTGTAGTCCCAGCTATTAGGGAGGCTGAGGCAAGAGAATAACTTGAGCCCGCGAGTTTGAGGTTGCTGTGAGCTATGATGTCAGAGCACTCTACTGAGGGTGACAAAACAAGACTCTGTTTCAAAACAAAGTTTAAAAAACTAGGCTTGGCGCCTGTGGCTCAAGCGGCAAAGGCACCAGCTCCATACGCCTGAGCTGGTGGGTTCAAATCCAGCCCGGGGCCGCCAGACAGCAATGACCGCTGCAACCAAAAAATAGCCGGGTGTTGTGGCGGGTGCCTGTAGTCCCGGCTACTTGAGAGGCTGAGGCAAGAGAATCGCTTAAGCCCAAGAGTTGGTGGTTGCTGTGAGCTGTGATGCCAGGGTGACAGCTCTATCCAGGGTGACAGCTTGAGGCTCTGTCCCAAAAAAAAACAAAAAAAACAAAAGGGCGGCGACTGTGGCTCAGCGAGTAGGGCACCGGCCCCATATCCCGAAGGTGGAGGGTTCAAACCCGGCCTCAGCCGAACTGCAAAAAAAAATCAAAAAAATAGCCGGGCATTGTGGCGGGCACCTGTAGTCCCAGCTACTTGGGAGGCTGAGGCAAGAGAATCACCTAAGCCCAGGAGTTGGAGGTTGCTGTGAGCTGTGTCATGCCATGGCACTCCACCGAGGGCGATAAAGTGAGACTCTGTCTCTAAAAAAAAAAAAAAAAAAAAAGTAGATGTCCCCGAGAGGGAGTCATAGCATTGTTACAACCTTGCTTAAGACAGGAAAGTTCTGTGCTCTGAAGGAAATACAGTCTTTCTGTTTCTCTCATTCAAGTTGGTTCCTTTGTGATTTGAACACTGGGGAAATAAGTCTTAAAGATACCTTTCTTTCATTAGGAAAAGTGCTCTTTACATTAGAGCCAATTTATGATTTCAGGCTAAATAGGTAAAATTTTCACTGCTATGTTTTTTTTTTGTTAAATATGTGTGTGTGTGTGTGTGTGTATATTTTTTTTTTTTTTTGAGCCAGAGTCTCACTTTGTTGCCCTCAGTAGAGCCCTGTGGCATCATAGCTCACAGCAACCTCAAGGGGCTTAAGTGATTATCTTGCCTCAGCCTCCCAAGTAGCTGGGACTACAGGCACCCACCACAATGCCCAGGTATTACTTTTAGAGACAAGGTCTCACTCTGGCTCATGGCAGTTTTATTTTATTTATTTATTTATTTTTTTGAGACAGATTCTCAAGCTGTCACCCTGGATAGAGTGCTGTGGCATCACAGCTCACAGCAACCTCCAATTCCTAGGCTCAAGCGAGTCTCTTGCCTCTGCCTCCCAAATAGCTGGGACTATAGGCGCCTGCCACAATACCCGGCCATTTTTTGGTTGCAGCCATCATTGTTGTTTGGCGGGCCCAGGCTGGATTTGAACCTGCCAGCTCAGGTGTACGTGGCTGGCGCCTTAGCCCATTGAGCCACAGGCGCTGAGCCTCATGGCAGTTTGAAACCCATGAGCTCAGGTGGTCCACCTGCCACGGCCTCCCAGAGTGCTAAGATCACAGGTATGAGCCACTGCTCCTGGTCTGCTATATATAAGTTTTTAAGAACAGTTAATTTGGATCAGCACCTGTAACACAGTGGTAACAGCGTTGGCCACATACACTGGCGGGTTCAAACCCGGCCTGGGCCAGCTAAACAACAATAGCAACTCCATCAAAAAAATTGCCGGGCATTGTGGCGGGCACCTGTAGTCCCAGCTACTTGGGAGGCTGAGGCAAGAGAATCACTTAAGTCCAAGAGTTGGAGGTTGCTGTGAGCTGTGATGCCACGGTACTCTACCAAGGGCAGCATAGTGAGTCTCTGTCTCAAAAAAAAAAAAAAAAGGATTAATGAACTATAGTACTACTGTACAGTTGATTAAATGGGTGTTGCATTAAAATAAATATCTCTAAAATGAATAAACTATACACAAAACTATTTAAAGAACTAATGGGTTGTGTGTTTGGTATAGGGGAATGAGCAAAAGGACAGAAATGGGTATTTTTTGATTTGGGGGGTTTTCTCAGTATCTAAGCATCCATGTTTATAAACTGTAATTCTCATACTGCTCCCAGGAATTTAACAGGGAAAGAATGGAAAGCTGAGTTAGAAAGTAACCTTTTCTAGTTTTGTGTCTCGGCTACTTATTTTTACTTTAATATTTGCTACAGTTGGCTCGGCGCCTGTGGCTCAAGCAGCTAAAGCGCCAGCCACATACACTTGAGCTGGCAGGTTTGAATCCAGCCTGGGCCCGCCAAACAACAATGATGGCTGCAACCAAAAAACGGCCGGGCATTGTGGCGGGCGCCTGTAGTCCCAACTACTTGGGAGGCGGAGGCAGGAGACTCGCTTGAGTCCAGGAATTGGAGGTTGCTATGAGCTGTGATGCCACAGCACTCTATCCAGGGTGATAGCTTGAGGCTCTGTCTCAAAAAAAATTATTTGCTACAGTCTTAGTTTTCTTTTAAATATTTAACAGTCTAGAAGAGTGGATCTAGGTATGTAATAGATCCACTAAAATAAAATAACTATATATTCATTATTAGGTTTTACCTATAATTTTACAGATCATTTGTGGTAGTAAAAGATTTTTGTGAATCTCTATTGTTTCATGTAGTTTGCCTTCTATATTCTTGATAATTGCTGTTATCTTACTCTTCATACTTAAAGGAAGAAATAAAACCCAAAAAACCACCATGAAAATCACAGATACTGAATGATAGCCGTTTCTATATCTCAAGGGTGCTGCATGGAAAGAATGCCTTTTTGATTCCATACCATGGAATCTCTCCACAGCTTGTTTTTTAGTGCAGTCCAAGAGAGCCTTCCAGATTCCTTATGAGTATATAGAACACTGGTCCTTTGTTTTGGATATGAATTTTAATTCTTTTTGAGTTCTCATAAATAGTGCCATTTTTCATATCTCAGCAGAATTGCTATTTTGTTTGTTGTTGTAAACAGCAAAGGACTGGCATCTTTTGCCTTTACCAAAGCAATCTATGTCTTTAAAAACTTGAAAACTGGGCGGTGCCTGTAGCTCAGTGAGTAGGGCACTGGCCCCATACACCAAGGGTGGCAAGTTTGAACCCGGCCCTGGCGAAACTGCAGCAAAAAAAAATAGACAGGTGTTGTGGCAGGTGCCTGTAGTCCCAGCTACTTGGGAGGCTGAAGCAAGAGAATTGCCTAAGCCCAAGAGATAGAGGTTGCTATGAACTGTGATGCCACATCACTCTACCAAGGGTGACAAAGTGAAACTGTCTCAAAAAAGAGATTTGGCATTGCACAGGCATACTTTTTTCTCCCTAGTTTTTACCAGCTAGAAATTATCTCTCTAGCAATGTTTTCATTAAATAAAAATGCTTTACAGCAGAGTGCCCACCATTTTTCTGCTGTACATTAGAAGAATAATTATCTTGAGCCACACATTAAATACACAAGCACTAAGGAAAACTGCTGAGCAAAAAAAAAAAAAAATGGTCCATGCATATTTTTCTCGATAACCTTGATACCACAGATGAACAAAACTGACCTCAGATAGTCTGCATGTGGCCTGTGTCTCAGGTTGGAAACCCCTGCTTAAAGAATGAATGCATTGGCTAGGCGCCAGTAGCTCAGTAGTTAGGGTGCCGGCCACATGCTCCAGGGTTGGTGGGTTCGAACCTGGTCTGGGCCTGTTACACAATGACAACTGCAACAAAAAAATAACAGGGTGTTGTGGCGGGTGCCTAGAGTCAGGAGGCTGAGACAAGAGAATCTCTTAAGCCCAAAAGTTTGAGGTTGCTGTGACGTGTGACACCATGGCACTCTACCGAGGGTGACATAGTGAGACTCTGTCTCTGAAAAAAAGAAAAAAAAAGACTAAATACATTGAAAAAATGAATAAATGCAGTGTTTAATCATGAAAAAAATGTGGGTTCCTATTGATTTTGATCCAAATCAGCTGATATTTATCTTTAGATGGGACAAGTAGCAAGTTAAACAATCATTAGGTTGTTAATATTAGTAACAAGAGTTACTAATGGTTAAGAGATTATATATATCAGGCAATGTGATAAGCTTTTTTTTTTTTTGAGGCAGAGCCTCAAGCTGTCACCATGGATAGAGTGCCGTGGCATCACAGCTCACAGCAACCTCCAATTCCTGGGCTCAAGCGAGTCTCCTGCCTCTGCCTCCCAAGTAGCTGGGACTACAGGCAGCTGCCACAAGCCCGGCCATTTTTTGGTTGCAGCCGTCATTGTTGTTTGGCGGGCCCAAGCTGGATTTGAACCCACCAGCTCAGGTGTACGTGGGTGGCGCCTTAGCCCATTGAGCCATAGGCACCAAGCCATTTTTTTTTTTGAGGCAAAGCCTCAAGGTGTTGCCCTGGGTAGAGTACCATGGCATCACAGCTCACAGCAACCTCCAACTCCTGGGCTCAAGCGATTCTCTGGCCTCCGCCTCCCAGGTAGCTGGGACTACAGGCGCCCACCACAACGCCCAGCTATTTTTTGGTTGCAGCCATCATTGTTGTTTGGCGGGCCCAGACTGGATTCGAACCTGCCAGCTCAGGTGTATGTGGCTGGCACTTCAGCCTCTTGAGTCCAGGTCTGACACCTAAGTTTCTTTCTTTTATTTGTAATGCTCTATTGTTATACTTAACCTCCATTTTAGTTTTTAGTGTCAAAAAGGACCCATAGCAGTTAAAGATCTTAGTTCAGACATTACTCTGTTAGCTCCATGAGTGGTGACAACATTCGGAATAGAAAGAGTGTATTGGCTCGGTGCCTGTAGCTCAAGAGGCTAAGGCGCCAGCCACATACACCAGAGCTGGCAGGTTCAAACCTGGCCTGGGCCCGCCAAACAACGACAACTACAAACAACAGCTTGAAGCTGTCTCAAAAAAAAAGAAAAGAAAGAAAGAAAGAGTGTGTTATTATTGACAGAGGAAAGAATTGGGTCTTAAGTCAGCCAGAGGAATTTTTTTCTTCCTTTCTTACAGAAAAGCTTGGTCGTATCAAGACTAGGAATGTGTTCTGGAACTGTTAGAGAACCAGTTTGCCTTTTGGCTGTAGCAAGGTCTAGTTCCTCACCATTTTCCTTACCGTGGCATTGGGGTTTTCTGAAAAACCTATACAAATGGGAATCTTATTTCTTATTAACGTTGTGATTTAAATATTTTATTTTATTTTACTTATGTATTTACTTTATAGAGAAAGAGTCTTACTTTATCACCCTCGGTAGAGTGCTGTGGCGTCACACAGCTAACAGCAACCTCCAACTTCTGGGCTTAGGAGATTCTCTTGCCTCAGCCTCCCAAGTAGCTGGGACTACAGCCCCCTACCCCAACGCCCAGCTATTTTTTTGTTGCAGTTTGGCTGGGCCAGGCCAGGGCTGGGCTCGAACCTGCCACCCTTGGTATATGGGGCTGGCGCCCTACCCACTGAGCCACAGGCGCTGCCCCAAATTGAAATATTTTAAAGGGGGATAAGCTTCCCAAGACTGTATATTTTTGGATCTGTTTATAAAGAACCTGAAAGATAATTGGCTGGTTGACAGTGAATTTCTGCAATCTGATAGTTCAGATATAACAATGTGAAATAACTGCTACCTATTAGAATCTTTTTTTTTTTTTTTTTTTTGCAGTTTTTGGCCGGGGCTGGGTTTGAACCCCACTACCACCTCTGGCATATGGGGCTGACGCCCTACTCCTTCTACCTGTTAAAATCTTTAGAGAGATATTAAGTGTCCTAGCTTAGCTAAACATCTTATAAAGGCTGGGTCCTAACTAATGGTGTGGAAAGAATTACTTACTGGAATAATAGGCATAATAATTTAGGACAATGGAGATGGTAAAGATAGAAAAGAGATAAAAGAATTGAAAATTGTGATTGGTGTTGGTGACCAGTATGTCCTAAAGACCGATGGTATGAGAAAAATAAGGGTAAAATTAAATAGGTCTTGAAAAATCAATAATAAATAATTGATTTATTTATTGATCCTAAGATTCTAAACTGAAAATTCCCAATTTCCCTGTGTTTTCATCAGTATGCTGTTTCTCCTCTTCCCACTAATTTTTTCCCTTTTTTCTCCTACAGACATTCCATACACCAAGCTTGGGTGATGAGGAATTTGAAATCCCGCCTATCTCCTTGGATTCTGATCCCTCTCTGGCTGTCTCAGATGTGGTTGGCCACTTTGATGACCTGGCAGATCCTTCCTCCTCACAGGATGGCAGTTTTTCAGCCCAATATGGGGTCCAGACATTGGACATGCCTGTGGGCATGGCCCATGGCTTGATGGAGCAGGGCGGGGGGCTCCTAAGTGGGGGCTTGACCATGGTAAGGGGCAAGATATTATCAGGCTCATCTCAGCTCATGGGCATGGTGTTAGGGTAAACAAACTGTCTATTCCCCACTACTTGTTTTTCATTTTTGCTGCTAAATGCTCACCAACAAAGACTTAATTTCACCTAAATAAATGAGATTTTCCATTGGGTCAATGTAAACTGTTCATTTATCTGAAATAATTATCTGACAATAATTTATTGTGATTTTTAAGATTTTTTCCTTTTTTATTATGGCCTTCACATCTTAGGATTCAAATGTGAGTGATAGCTGGCAACATTGAAGGATTTATTCAAAACAGCCTAAACCACACTTAGTATTAATTGTGGTTGGTATGATATATAAACCAGTTAGTTAGGCTTCCAGCAATCTCTTCAGTAGCACATATCCATTCTCTGTATTTCATGCCAAACATGTCTAACATTGGCCTCATTTGCTCTGATTGCCTGTGTGTTACAACTTTAGAAGCTGTAATTTTGGGAGAATATGTACAGATGGGAAGTTTTCTTTTACTCAGTGTGTCATTACTACCTATAGATTACTGAAAAGTTTTTTGCTCTTTAAGTTGTCCAAAGGCACAAGTTCTCTGAATATTTTTAATCATCTTAGAATCGGCCTTTGAGTACAACAAAGTAAATTTACTAATTTCTATACTTTTTAAAAACTTAACATATTTTATATGTAAACAAATTGATGTTTCATAGACTTTAAAAAATGACACAGTCTGGATAAGCAAAGAATTTCCTAAATTCAGGGAGGAAAAAGGTCTGTTTACTACATTTTGTGCTTAATGTTTTTGCTTTTCTCAGGACTTGGACCATTCTATAGGAACCCAGTATAGCGCCAACCCACCAGTTACAATTGATGTACCAATGACAGACATGACATCTGGCTTGATGGGGCATAGCCAATTGACCACCATTGATCAATCGGAATTGAGTTCTCAGCTTGGTTTAAGCTTAGGGGGTGGCACTATCCTGCCACCTGCCCAGTCACCTGAAGATCGTCTTTCAACCACCCCTTCACCTACTAGTTCACTTCATGAGGAGGGTGTTGAGGACTTCCGGAGGGTAAGGCCAAAATAATTATGCTGTGATATTCTAGGATAAAACTTTTGGCATATTGGGCCAAGCATGGTGGCTTATACCTATAATCTTAGCACTCTGGGAGGCAAAGACAGATGGATTTCCTGAGCTCAGGAATTTGAAACCAGCCTGATCAAGAGCAAGGCCCTATCTCTAGTAAAGATAGAAAAATTAGCCAGGCATTGTGGCAGGTGCCTGTAGTCCCAGCTATTTGAGAAGCTGAGGTATGAGAATTGCTTTTGAGCTATGATGATGTCCCAGCATTCAACCCCAAGGCGATAGAGACTATCTCAAAAAAAAGAAAACTCTTGACATATAGATCATAATCAGTATTCTTTACTCCTGCTCTTTTCTGGGTATGGGTTTCTACCTCTCAATCTCCAGTTTATAATGTTCCTTCCAATCTCCATTTTCATTAGTTCTAACTTTACAAATCTCTTTTAATCTTACTGCCACTATTTTTAGCATTTCTGAAAGTTTTATACATGTGGCTAGTTTCCTACCTTGTAAAAGTTATTTTCTTACAGTTGTTCAGACATAATACTTACCTTTTTCCATCTGTAATTCTCTTTCTTTTCTCCCCTACAGCAACTTCCCAGCCAGAAGACAGTGGTAGTAGAAGCAGGGAAAAAGCAAAAAGCCCCAAAGAAGAGAAAAAAGAAAGATCCAAATGAACCTCAGAAACCAGTATCAGCATATGCTTTATTCTTCCGTGATACACAGGCGGCCATAAAGGGGCAAAATCCCAATGCCACATTTGGAGAGGTTTCAAAAATTGTGGCCTCAATGTGGGATAGTCTTGGAGAGGAACAAAAGCAGGTGAGTCACTGTTGAGGAACTGCAGAAAGTGAACGTTCCAGAAGTTTCAAGGGGATAGTAGCTAGATCATCTTTTACCTTCTTACGTCATCATCTTCTGATTTTCTTACGTCTTCATCTAATGTCATCTTTTTGTTAGTGGCAGTCTTACATTATCCCTGTCCAAGAAAACTCCTTTAAAAATTGTAAGTAATTATTATAAAAACACTGAATCTGTACAATAACTATAAAATAGCTACCATCTCCCCCTTTGTATTGAAGGTGGAAACTGGGGCCCCATGCCCAATTCAGGTTATTTAACTTTGAAGTGGTACAGTTAAGACATAATCTAGGTTCTTGAACTCCAAATCCCTTGCACTTTGTACTAACAATGTCTCTTATAATTCCTTGTGTATCTTCAGCTGTTCATAGCATTTAGATATTTGACTCATATTTTTTCCCCATTAGTAAAATTAGGTTAGTCCTAATAATATTCCTGTTGCTACCTGTTGCTTAGTAGTGCTAAAATCCACTACTAAGCGTAGATGTAGGCTCGGTGCCTGTGGCTCAAACGGCTAAGGCACCAGCCACATACACCTGAGCTGTGGGTTCTAATCCAGCCCAGGCCCGCCAAACAATGACAGCTGCAACCACAAAATAGCCGGGCGCTGTGGCAGGTGCCTGTAGTCCCAGCTATTTGGGAGGTGGATGAAGGAGAATCGCTTGAGCCTAAAGAGTTGGAGGTTGCAGTGAGCTGTGATGCCATAGCACTCTACCTAGGGCGACAGCTCGAGGCTCTGTCTCAAAAAAAACCAAACAAAAACAAACAGACTAAGCTTAGATGTAGAATTAAATTTAGGATTTTCTCATTGGCCTAGTATAAACTTAAAAATTGTAGTTAATTGCCCTAAATTTAATTTAGATATTTAAGAGTAAATGAAAATTGTTACACTGTACAAATATACGATTGAAATTAAAGTAATTGTACATTGTAGTTATAGTAATTGTTAATTGTGATATTAACCCGTATTCCCATGTCTTATGTTAAAGTGAGTCCTCCACTTAGTACTTGAAACAAACAGCTGAATTTATTATATTTAGGTTATTAAGTATGAAATGTGCAATTTCCTTACGTAGTAAGTTTGACAGTTGATATGTCTGGCATTTCACTTTGATGCTTCTTGTTTTATTTTTGTTGTGAAGGTACATCCTCATTCTTTCAAAAACACATTTTGGCTTATGATTACCTTTTTTTTTTTTTTTATTGAGACAGAGTCTCAAGCCGTTACCCTGGATAGAGTGCTGTGGCATCACAACTCATAGCAACCTCCAATTCCTGGGCTCAAGCGAGTCTCCTGCCTCCGCCTCCCAAGTAGCTGGGACTACAGGTGCCCGCCACAATGCCCGGCCATTTTTTGGTTACAGCCGTCATTGTTGTTTGGCGGGCCCGGGCTGGATTCGAACCCACCAGCTCAGGTGTACGTGGCTGGCGCCTTAGCCCGTTGAGCCACAGGCGCCAAGCCTTTCAAACTTTTTTAAGAGCAATTTTTGTGAAAGCATGATACGTCAAAAATGGTATATTTTCAAATATAAGTTCCATGGTGGAACCAATGCAGTGCAAACTGCTTGAAATACCTACAAAGTGTATGAGAAGGATGTGACTAATGACTACACAGTACATCGATAGTTTAAGAGGTTCCATTCTGGGCCAGGTTCGGTGGCTAATGCCTGTAATCCTAGCACTCTGGGAGGCTGAGGCAGGTGGATTGCCTGAGCTCACAGGTTCCAGACTAGCCTGAGCAGGTGCGAAACCCGTCTCTAAAAAATAGCCAGGGCTCGGCACCTGTAACTCAAGCAGCTAAGGCGCCAGCCACATACACCAGAGCTGGCGAGTTCAAATCCAGCCTGGGCCTGCCAAACAGCGAGAACCGCAACCAAAAGATAACCAGCATTGTGGCGGGCGCCTGTGGTCCCAGCTACTTGTGAGGCTGGGGCAAGAGAATCGCTTAAGCCCAGAAGTTGGAGGTTGCTGTGAGCTGTGATGCCACTGCACTCTACCCAGGGTGACAGCTTGAGGCTCTGTCTCCAAAAAAAAAAAAA
>CAUYRH010142549.1:0-10446 GCA_963574655.1 Perodicticus potto | reverse complement strand
TGCTGTGGCGTCACAGCTCACAGCAACCTCCAATTCCTGGGCTCAAGCGAGTCTCCTGCCTCTGCCTCCCAAGTAGCTGGGATTACAGGTGCCCGCCACAACGCCCGGCCATTTTTTGGTTGCAGCCATGATTGTTGTTTGCCGGGCCAGGGCTGGATTCGAACCCACCAGCTCGGGTGTACATGGCCGGCGCCTTAGCCCATTGAGCCACAGGCGCCGAGCCAATTTATCAAGAAAAGAGGCTTATTTAGGTCATGGTTTTGTAGGCTGAGAAGTTCAAGGGCATGGCCCTGAATTCTAGCAAGGACTTTCATGCTGCCTTGTAACATGGTAGAGAAGGTCCAAAGGGAAGAGGACATGGAGCCTGAGGGGTACCCTCGCTTTGTAGAAACCCACTCTTCCAGGGAACTAATCCAGTTTTGCCAGACTGAGAAGTCACTGACAGAGAGTGGCACCAAGCCATCCATGCATCCCCAGGACTCAAATACTTCCCTCTAGGCCCCACCTCCCAATGCTGCCACCCTGGGGATCAGCGTGGGGAGAAATAAACCACATACAAACTGTAGCAGTCATCAAAGGCCAGAGCTATGGTGGTCATAGTGGGAATTGCGCTCTTTACTCTCAGAGCAAGGCAAGGTTGTCAGAGCATTATTAGTTAGCTTTGGCTATGGAACAACTACCTCAAACACAGTGCCTTAAAGTGACCTCTTCTTTTTTATTTCAGGAGCCAAGTTTGGCAGTTTGGGTTGGGCTCAGTTGGTGGCTCTTCTGGCCTTAGTCTGGTCCGCTGATCCTATCTGGGCTTGTCCATGTGTCTGTGGTCAGCTGGTGGGCCATCTGGGGCTGGCTGGCTTACAATGACCTTGAAAAGGATGGCTGGGGGAGCTGGGGTCTCTTGCCATGTGGATTTTCATCATTTAACTGGCTAGCTCAGGCTTGTTCTCACAAGGGTTGTGGAGTTTGAAGAACACGAGAGAAGTTGCAGATCTCTTAAAGCCTAGGCCCAGAACTGCAGAGCATCACTTCTGCCACTCTCTACTGGCCAAAACAAACCACAAAACCAGCCCAGATTTGAGAGATGGAGAAATAGACTCCTCTTCATGGGAGGAGTTGCTCAGTATTTGGACCATTTTGCTACACCAAAGGTTGTAAGTAAAAGGTGATTTTATTAGAGGGTAAAAAATGTCCCATTAGACTCGGTGCCTGTAGGTTAGTGCTTAGGGCACCAGCCACATACACTGGAGCTGGTGGGTTCAAACCCGGCCCAGGCCTGCCAAACAACAATGACAACTGCAACCAAAAAATAGTCGGGTATTGTGGTGGGCGCCTGTTGTCCCAGCTACTTGGGAGGCTGAGGCAATAGAATTGCTTAAGCCTAAGAGTTTGAGGTTGATGTGAGCTCTGACACCATGGCACTGTACTGAGGGCAACATAGTGAGACTCTGTCTCAAAACAACACAAAAACAAAAAACCTCCCATTAGCTCCTGTGAGGAGAATGGATTGAAGCAGTATTATAGCAGATTCCTTAATTGCCCACCTCAGTATCCATTCCTTCCTCCATTCTTAGTAACAGAATGATTTTTATTCCTACTCATTGTTTCCTGGACTAGAGACCAAATTGCCTTTCCTCCCTTGTAGCTCAGTGTAGCTGTGTTGTGTGACGGAGTAAGGAAATCTCCCTAAGAAGGAGAGTCAAGGCTCTGGCCTCCTCTTCTTCCTCATGCTTGCTTGGAAAGCAGATGTGTTAGACGGAGCGTACCTAGCTCTCTTGTACCATGAGGATGTGGCCTCATCCTTAGGATGGGGGAATGGATTGCTGGAAGGAGCTGGGTTCCTGATCACTTCGTGGAGCTACCACATCACTTTGGACTGCCTAGCCAGGGTTGCTGCTAGTGGCTCACAGCTGCCCCTTGTCTGAAGAATTGCTCTTGGCTGATCCAGGGGATCCATTTCACCTGGCAGATTTTGTTCCCCCAACCCAAGGTAGAATCTGTGGTACAGGTCACACCCCAGAGCTCCCTGTGGGATCAGACGGAGGCCAGCATCCCTCTGAGACCACACCACTCCTTAACCCTGTCCCTATCCTATGCTGCTTGCCTTACTCTGCTTCTGCTGGGGACATTCCCCCGTCACTCTACCAGGAATCCCCATCTCAGGTTCTGCTTCCAGGGGAGCCAACCTAGATACCTCCTCCCATCTCCCTGCCCAAGATGAACCACTGAATGAGAATTTGGCAAGCTCCTGGCTCAGAAAGAGCCACAATTAGCAGACACTCTATTTCACTCACTGATTTTAAAGTGGGAAGAAGAGGAGATGCCAAGAGCTTGGAGAAAATGGAAGCAGGCACAACAGTGTTAAGGAAGTGGGAAGGATAAGCTCCTTCCCAAGTGGAGGATGGCGCAAGGGAGCACTTGGGAAGAGAGGCCTCCAATTCATTAAACGTGAATCCTCAAGATCCACTGGCCAAATCCCTTTTTCCTGCCTCTCTGCTCCAGGCCTGTTTGAAGTCCATGGGCTGCTGCGGTCTTCTGGATGGACAGAATTTGTAAGCAACTCTCTCCCCAGCCCAGTTAATAATTCAGGAATCAGTGCCTGCAGCCAACCCATCATTCCAACCCTGCTGCCACCCTGAGCAGCGAGCTAGTGGGCAGGAAAGAAAAAATCACAGTGCTGGCTTGAAAAATGGTCCTCACTTCAGGTGCTTGCTGGGTGCTCGGAGTTGGGGTGGGCGATGGCCAGGCTGAGAAGCGTCTGCTGGGCACACAGTGAGGGAAGGATGGGGCAGTCCCAGGACTTGCGGGCAAGCACAGGAAGCACTATTTAAACTTTGGATTCTGAGCTGACTTTGTTTGGGGACAATGTGCTATAGCCACTGGAGAGCAGGTGTGGGGGGACTCAGCTTTCTTCTGATGTGGTCATTCACATACGTGCTCTCTCATTCGTTCACCTGGTCATCACTAATGTCGCTGACACAGAAGTGGGCATGGAGGATGCAGAGGGCTGGGGAGTGGTTCCTCATCTCACAGAGGTGGACACATACACTACCAGGCATGCATTTTACCATGTCTAAATTATGCCAGGCAGAGAGCACAGCACATACAGAAGCACACAGGCTCAGAATTTGGTTTGAGATATCAATCAGATTCAAGACAGTTGGAGGAAGTGTGAGGAAGTGAGGCAGGGAAAACACATTTGGACTGGTGTGTGAAGAGCCTTTAATGCAGTGTCGAATGCTTTGGATGGCGGGAAATGTCAGAAGGTTTTAAACAATTGAGGAATATAAGCAGATATTTGTTTCACAAAAGGTTGCTCTCCTCTCTGTTTAGAAGCAGAAGCAACTGGACATATGGGCATGACCCTGCCTTCAGAAATGTTTTCATTTGCTTTATCAACTTTTTTGGAGGAATCTGAATTTGTGACCAGTATTTAAAAATTGAGAGATTTTCCATAGAATTCTGGATTTTTGGCTTCTCTTTGGATGAGACACAAGCTCTCCATTTTGCCAACCCCCCACCCCCTTACTATATTACCTTCCTGGCCCAGCAGGCGTGTCTGTTTTGGACCCCACAGTTTGTGCAAGTGGATTCCAGGAGGTCGAGGTCAAGGGTAGTAGGGCTGCAGCAGCATTTCTCAAGCCTGGTTTGGAAGCTATGCCCCCACCCTCCTTGGGCACTTTGTAAAGTTCTGCCCCTGCTCCAGGGGGAAGGGGAACACTTGGGCTGGGTGGCAGCTATGGCAGTGAAGAGATGTTGGGGACTGATGGGACATAAGGCTGAAGAAGAGGGAGTCAAAAAGGTGATGGTCAGGGTCCAGACTTGGACAACTACAGAGAGATGACTGTATCTGCTAAGCAGGGACATGGGAGGAATGGGAGGGCAGGGAGAGTGGGCAACTCTTTTTGGCCTTACTGTGTCTGTGAGCTCTCCTTTCTCCTCTGAGAGGGAAGCAGGGGAGGGGGGAAAGGGGCAGGGATAGTGCAGACCGATGGCTAGGCTTCCCCCAGAGCCCTATCTGCAGAAGACAGGGGCTCACTTGGCCTGGACTGAATGCTTGTTTCTCCCTAAAATTTATACATTAAAACCTATTCCCCGCTATCCCCCCAGGCCAAGGCAGGTGAATTGCCCTGAGCTCACAGGTTCCAGACCAGCCAGAGCAAGAGGGAGACCCCATTTCTAAAAATAGCCAGGTGTTGTAGCGGGGGCCTGTAGTCCCAGCTACTCAGGGACTCAGGCAAGAGAATTGCATGAGCCCAAGAGTTTGAGGTTGCTGTGAACTGTGACCCCAATCACTCTACTGAGGGTGACAAAGGGAGACTATGTTTCAAAAAAACAAACAAAAAAAACTATTCCCCCAGAATGATAGTATTAGGAGGAGAAGTTGGGAAGTTGTGAGTCGGGAGTGGAGCCCTCATGGGGTGGGGGATTAGCGCCCCCATCCAAGGCCCTAGAGTCTCTGTGACCCTCCCACCATGCAGGCTACAGTGTAAAGATGGCTGTGTATGAGGAAGTGGGCACCTCCACACACCTGACCCACAGGCACCTTGGTCTTGGTCTTCCCAGCCTCTAGAACTGTGAACCACACTTTTCTGCTGTTCCTAAGCTCCAATGTGTGGCGTTTTGTTACAGCCACCCAAAAGGACTAAGATATTTGGTAGGGGTGGAAGGCCATCCTCTTGTCTGCTCTGGGTCGCAGGTGCTCAGGCCCTGCTGAGCAAGTTTGCTTGGAGGAAAGTCAGGGGAGTGTGCTCAGAGTGGTGCTCATACTGAGAGGAGACTCACCAGACCAGATGTGTGGTGACCTCACACCCAGAACCAGTCACCCCATCCCCAAACCTACCAACACCCTCTACTAAAACCTTGCCTCCTAGCAGATGCTATGGCTCCTTCTTCTGTTTATTGTTGGCCAATAACTTTTTCTCTGTATTAGGAGTAATTATCGTTTCTAGCCTCTGAGTGACACTAGACAGAAATCACTGTGCCCATTTCACAGATAAGCAAGGAAAGTGAAACAAAAACATTTCTTTAGTACTTGCTGGGTACTTAGTATGTCTCTTCGTGTCATCTGCGTAACTATCCTATGTATGAAATTGGGATCATTGTCCCCATTTCCAGGTGAGGAAATGGAGGCCTTGGGAGTGTTGAGTAAACACTTTGTATCTGGGTACTTTGCCCAGGTAGCCAGCTCAGGAGCGGTACAGTGGGAGCCTACTCTCTCCACAGACCTTTATGTGTTTGTGTCCTGCCCAGGCACCCACCCCGAGACCTTGGCAGGATTGCACACACAGACCTGCACACCGACGGCCTCTCCAGATACCTTTTATTGTCTTTGGTGCCCCCTCAGCTTTCCTTCTGGTACCTAGTGGATGTCTTCATGGCAGTCTCTGGCCTCTCCCCCTTTGCAGACCCACTCATTCCCTCGAGTCTGGGAAATCAGTCCAGGGAGGGGCTTTATTGTCCTGAAAAAGGAGGGACAGAGAGAGTGGCCCTTCCATCCACCGAGGAACATTCACCGAATGGCCCAGAGCTTCCCCCGTTGCAGCTGTTCCTTGCTGGGGTGCGCTCCGTCACATTAAGTGCTTATCATGGCATTGTCCTGCCACAGGAAGCACTGTTTCAACCCTCTGAACAAAGGATGCTCCTGTGCCCTTCTTGCCTCTCTGACTCCTCCGATCCACACAGAGGCATGAACAGGGCTTCGGGAAGCTTTTGTTCCTGGGAAGGTTCTGGGTGGAAGCTGCCCAGAAACAGTGCTCAAAAAGGAAGTACAAAGCTCCCTTGGGTGATGCTCTTCAGGGGTGAGCTCCCCCGACACAGCCCTCCCACCAGGTACCATGCCCTGTGGGCTGGTGGCACGCACGGCCTCTTCTGGTGGTCCTTTCCTGGGGACGGCCGTTGTAGGCTGTGCTCCTGGGGGCACTGGGAGTCACAGAGGCTCTCCCTGTGCACTGTGCCCCCTCACAGGTGCTCACCGTGGACAGTGCATGTTACAAAGTATGACAGGGACTGAGTTCCCTGCAGAGGTGGCTCCCGACGCGTGCTGCTTATCCAGATGGTGCTCGATGTGGACAACCCCAACCACGGTTTGGTACTTGTTTCTCCTGAGCTTGTCATGATTGGCATTGGTTGTAGATGGTGGTCATTCTTTAGGATGGTTTCATCATGGAAGTTTCTGACTTGTGATAGTTCTTAATATAGTTGGCATTTGCCACTGATAAACAAACAGCTACCACCACTGAGTCTGTGGTCCCCCCATGGTGGTGTTCATTCCAGATGGTTTTATCCTTAATGGATCTTGTTTTGGTAGCTTATTGCTGAGGCTCGCATACTGATTTTATTGCCACTGGCAATTTAGACACAGGTGGTGCCAGCATCGATGACCTTGACACTACTGCTCTTCTTACCAACAACGCTCCTCAAGTCTAGATGGTCTCACCACTGAGGCCGTCTGCGTCGCTGCTGCTTAGCTGCAATAGCTCTCGCCACGTGAGTCGCCTGCTGGCAGGTGTTACTGCAGATGGAACTATCCATTGATGGTTTTTGACACAATCAGCGTGTGCTTTTTAAATGCCTTTGGTACTTGTTTTGGCAATAAACACTCTGGGTGACACCTGAGTTTGCTGGGCCCTCATGCCTGTAGTTTTCCTAGAAGATCTAGTTGCCAGAGTCTTCTCATAGCCGTATCTGGGGAGGCTGCTCACCCTCGGCCACCTGGTTGCTGTTTTTCACTTCAGCCCCCGTCTTGTTCTCCTGAACACTGGTGGTGCTCCTTGGCCCACCTTGCTCACTGCCGTTCAACCCAATGCTCTGGTGGCTCTTGGGGAGGGTGGAGGATAGGCTGCCAGCAGGAGTGAGCAGCAGGCTGCTCACCTGGAAGGTCAGAGCGCTGCTGCCCAGGCTGATGAAGCTGAGGCTGGTGCTGCTGGTGCTGCTGGTGCTGCTGCTGCCGCCCACATCTGGCAGACTGGGCTCAGTTTTTTCCTCCAGTCTGCTTGGGGGTGTGGGGCTGGCTCTTTATGTGGCTGCGTGAGCCTGTGGAGGACAGCTGGCTGGACTGTGAGCTGAGCACCTGGGTGTGGAGCCTCTTATTCAACTGCAAAATTCGATGACTGTGCACCAAGCTGACCTCACTGTTCTCCTCGTCCCCTGAGTACCCGCTGTTCAGTAGGCTGGTGTCACTGCATTCTTCTAGGCTGGTGTGCTGCGTTCCCGATGCATGGCTCTCACTGCTCCGGGTGGTTCCTACGTTACTACAAGAATCTTTTAGGGAGTCCTGAGTCGCTTCTGCATGGTGTGGTTGTGTGTGGGTGTGGAGCGCTGAGCTGGGTGACCCTAGGCTTGGCACTTGTCTTTGAGCTTTGCAGGTAGGCGACTCCCCTTTCTCTCCCTTGAGGAAAATGGGGGGTAACTGAATTGGTTTATCCAGGGAGAGGGGGCCCTGGGAGGCCTGAATGTTGCTTGTGGCCTGTCTGGGGAGGTGTGACTCAATTTATAAGGCTGCCCTTTGAAAACTGGATGTTCTGATTGGCTGGCTCAGTTCCCATGGTGATGGGGCCTGTGAGGCGGGGGTGGGGGAGGGAGGGAGAACAATGCCGTCCCAGCACTGGTGGCCTGGCCTGGACAGGGTGGGTCATGGACAGAGGGTATGAGAACACCTTTTTGGGAGTCTTTCTGAGGGGCCTGTGGCCTGTGCCTTTTTAGCCCCCGGGTCCAGAAACCTGGGTGTGCACGGCTCCTAGCCCCTTATGAGCTGTTTCTTCGTCTCAGGTGCTTCCTTGCTGAGGTGGTTGTGAAGATGAGAGCGGAGACTACAGTCAGGAGTTTAACCTCAATTCCCAGCCAGATCTCAAGACCCCACCTGGTCTGGCCTCCCAGCCCCGAGGCACACCGTACCTGGCCCCTTCCTCTCCTGGACACAGAGTCGGGCTGGCCACTCTCAGGCTGACCTCTCCCTGCCATACGGTCTTTGATGGGCTGCTCCATCTGGGCGCTTTCTGTGGCCCCTCATCCTTCCTCAGTTTCAGGCTGCAGCTTGAGTGTCCCTTTCTCAGGGAGCATCCCCTAACCTTCCCCAGGGAGATCCCTCTAATATTCTTCATTCACTTCCTAATTGATGTCTCTTGTGACATTAATGAATTACGTATTGGTTATTTATTGCTAGTTCCCTCAGCCAGAATGTAAGCTTGGCGAGGGCAGAGATTGTGATTTCTTATCTTCTGCTCCCTGATGCCCCTCTCAGTGGCTTACCCTTAATAGATACTCACTAGAGTTGATTGAATGAATGAATAAATAAGCCACCCTGTGGTGGGCATCACAACCACCCGGGAACTTTTCAAAATGTTTGGATGCTCATTGGAATCACCTGGGGATGCCTGAGTCCCACTCCAGAGGTTCTCAGGTAATTGGTCTGAGGTGAGGCTTTGGCAACAGAGTTTTCAAACACTCTCCAAGAGATTCCAATGTGCAGCTACTCTTGAGACTTGACCTAGGAGCACAGCTGTGCATTTTCATAGGTGACTGTGATGTGCAGCTCTGATGAAGGATACTGCAGGTGGAAACACCCGGCGTGCTGTTCGTTAGCAGACACTTAATGGGCATTTGAGTGATGGACTGAATCAAGATTTCATTGACCTCTTAAGAGTTCATGGGTGGGTTTACAGAACTCATTGAAATTGTGTACAAAATTCGTGAAGAACTACATACAGGATTTGTTTCCCCTAAGGAAGGAAATAGAGCTTTCACCAAATTCTCAAGGATATTCATGATTCCTCAACAATCAAGGAATATAAAGATTCAGTGCAACTCATGCCTTAGCGTTTGGATGGCCCTGGTGCTCAGTGTGACACTGATCAGCTTGGAGAGGGCTGGTTCGCTCTGTGTGGGAAGCAGGGTGTGGGGAGGAGGAAGACACATCTCAGAGGGAAGGCCACGCAGACCCAACACGGTCATTACTGATTTTCACTGTGATCTTTATTTTAGGAATTCCTCTCCCGTTGCCTGGACCACTCAGCTTCCCTTTGCTGTACCAGCACGTCAGGTCTCATCTGTATCTGAGGCTGGCCCCAGAAAGCCCAGAGGACATGGTGGGGCATCACTGTGGTCTCCCAGGGGTGCCTCATCTGTAAGAGTGGACAGTGACTATTCCTCTAGGTTGTAGAGAGGGTTACATGCAGTCAGACTTGGAGTGTGGTAAGCACTCAATAAACATTAAGTGCTCCCCCAACCCCACCCGCCCTGCACAAAACTACTAGATGACAGGGCAATGATTTGGATGTAAAATTTGTGAACCTAGGACAGCAGGGGCTTCTTAGAGAACACTGGGACTCACACTCTGGGGGGCTTGGAGCTGCAGGGCCCAGAGAGGGTAGAAGTCCCAGAGCTGGGTGCAGGGTAGTGTTAGCCTTGTTGATTTCAGGCAGGGGCACAAGTACTGACCAGAATGAGTCTCAGGAGAGGCCTGGAAGGAGCCTACTGCCCCTGCCAGGGAGGGTGTCCTCTCTGGCCAGCAGAAGGCACAAGCGCAGAACAGCAGCCCAGTAACCACTTAGGAGAGAGTTCATGTCTCAACTCAGCACGTGGCCCAGGGGGGTTGCTGTACGTGGAACTTTCAGTTTTAAAGCCAGACAGTTCTGAGCAAACCAGAGTGAGTTGGTCATCCTAGTGAGTGAAGTCATAGGTTCTCAAATGACCACAGAAAATCAAATTCTTCTGTCAGGCCCACACTTAAAAGTTTGAGAACAGTCCAGTTAGAACAAAGGACAAAAATTCCATTCTCAGATGCCCTAGTGTACCACCCCTTGGACTTTAAACTACTCTCTGGCTGTTGGTGGTGGATCCTGGGGTGAGGGTGGGGTCTTGGGGTCTCTGTCCCCCGCCGTCTTTGCCATGGGCTCCATAGTGCAGACTCTGAGGTCCAATCTAGGCTCTGCTCCCTACTAGCTACACAACCTGGACAAGTTATCCAAACCCTCTGAGGCTTCGTTTCCTCCTTTGTGAAATGGGGCTAGGAAACATTAGCTGTTGATATCTTTGGGTTTGAGGAATGTATGTTTTGCTACTGCTGGGTCCTGAGTGCTTTTTTTTTTTTTTAAATTAATTAATTAATTTATTTTTCTTTAAATAAATGTATTTTATTATTCTTCATTACATTATTTCCCCACCCTCACCCCTCCATGGTAAGACAGAATTGATTTACAGAAAAGAATACAGAAAACACCAAAGCTCCTGGTAGAGGGAGAGATTTCAAGTGGGGAGAGAGATGCTCTCTCCATTCCTCTCCTGGTCTTTCCCGTCTCCTCCTCTAGGCCTCTAGCCTCAGGGTATATATAGATGTATGGGTTCCTTGGCCAGGAAACAAATGAATACAGTCCTTTCCACTGGGGGCAAGGTGAATGAGTGTATCAATGAATGGACACAGTCCATCCATGGAATTCAGGCCTAGGAAATTCA
>CAUYRH010142548.1:0-32441 GCA_963574655.1 Perodicticus potto | reverse complement strand
TTTTATATACAATTTGAAATATTTTCATCAAACTGGTTAACATAGCCTTCATGGCATTTTCTTAGTTATTGTATTAAGACATTTATATTCTACATTTAGTAAATTTCACATGTAACCTTGTAAGATGCACCATAGGTGTGGTCCCACCAATTACCCTCCCTCCACCCATCCTCCCCTCTCCCCTCCCCTCTCTATCCCCTTTCCCTATTATTGGGCTATATTTGGGTTTCATAGTAGGGCTGAGTGCATTGGATACTTTTTCTTCCAAATACATACATAAGGAGACCAAACCACCTTGAAATTCTTTTTGACCAGTGGAATATTCCACTGTAGCTGTAATGAAGAGAAAATGAAACATAGTTGTAACTTAGTTTCATAGTAGGGCTGAGTGCATTGGATACTTTTTCTTCCATTCATGACATACTTTGCTAAGAAGAATATGTTCCAGCTCCATCCATGTAAACATGAAAGAGGTAAAATCTCCATCTTTTTTTAAGGCTGCATAATATTCCACGGTGTACATATACCACAATTTATTAATCCATTCATGGGTCGATGGGCACTTGGGCTTCTTCCTTGACTTAGCAATTATGAATTGGGTTGCAATAAACATTCTGGTACAAATATCTTTGTTACAATGTGATTTTTGGTCTTCTGAATATATACCTAGTAGAGGAATTGTAGGATTGAATGGCAGGTCTATTTTTAGATCCCTAAGTGTTCTCCAAACATCTTTCCAAAAGGAACGTATTAGTTGGCATTCCCACCAGCAATGTAGAAGTGTTCCCTTTTCTCTACATCCACGTCAGCATCTCTGGTTTTGGGATTTTGTGATGTGGGTTAATCTTACTGGAGTTAGATGATATCTCAAAGTAGTTTTGATTTGCATTTCTCTGATTATTAAAGACAATGAGCATTTTTTCATATGTCTGTAGGCCATGCTCCTATCTTCTTCAGAAAAGTTTCTCTTCAAGTTCCATGCCTACCCTGAGATGGAATCACTTATTCTTTTCTTGCTAATATGTTTGAGTTCTCTGTGGATTCTGGTTATTAAACCTTTGTTGGAGACATAACCTGCAAATATCTTCTCCCATTCTGAGGGCTGTCTGCCTGCTTTACTTATTGTGTTCTTGGCTGTGCAGAAGCTTTTTAGTTTAATCAGGTCCCAGTAATGTATTTTTGGTTTTGTTTCAATTGCCTGGGGGTGGGGGGGGGGTTCCTCCTCATAAAATATTCATCCAGTCTGATTTCTTCAGCGTTTTCCCTGCATTTTCTTCTAGTATTTTTATAGTTTCATGTCTTAAGTTTAAATCTTTAATTCAGTGCGAGTCTATCTTAGTTAATGGTGAAAGGTGTGGGTCCAGTTTCAGTCTTCTACAGGTTGCCAGCCAGTTCACCCAGCAGCATTTGTTAAATAGGGAATCTTTTCCCCATTGAATGTTTTTAATTGGCTTGTCAAAGATCAAATAATGGTAAGTAACTGGGTTCATCTCTTGGTTCTCTATTCTGTTCCCTACATCTACCTCTCTGTTTTTGTGCCAGTACCATGCTGTTTTGATCACTATTGATTTATAGTATAGTCTGAGGTCTAGTGATGTGATTACCCCTGCTTTGTTTTTATTTCTGAGTAATGTCTTGGCTATAAGATGAATATTAGTTTTCTATGAATTATCACAGAGCTCTCTGAGAGAATGATTTGTTTTTGCTCTCCATTTCTCTTCCTCTTTGAGAGTTTGGGAGCATTCAAAAGCTTTGTCTTCAATGTCAGAAATCCTTTCTTCTTCTTGATCCATTCCGTTACTGAGGGATTCTACTGAATTTCTCAGATCTTTGAGGGCTGCAAATTCTTGTCTCAATGTGTCAAAATCTTTGGTGATTTTGTCTTTGAATTCATTGAATTCTTGAGACAACTTTTGAAATGCTCCTTGAATTTCTAATTGCAACTTTACCTTCATTCTAATAATCTTATTTGCAATCCAGATTCTGAATTCAATTTCTGACATATCAGCCATTTGTTTATGAATGGGATCTTCAGTTGTGTCTGCCATTTCATTCCTTGGGGGAGTTGATCTACTCTGGTTATTCATGTTACCAGAGTTCTGCTGATTCTGCCCCATGATTATTTTACACTGTTTGGCTAGATGAGCAGATAAGGTGAAGTTGGGTTGGAGGGCTCCTAGAGTAGTGATTAACCAGCCCTTTGCCCAAGAGCTGGGCCTGGTGTCTGTACCTTTTCCCCTAGAGCTTTACAAAGGACCCATACAGTGCTATGGCCTGAGACACTGGGGACTTACTTGGTGTGGTGGGGCTAAGTGGCTCTATCTTGTTTTCATCTGGCCTCTGTCCTACCCTGCTGAATCAGTCACTCTGGGTTGAAGTCTCAGCTATGGAGATATACCAGCTTTAAGTCACCCCACCCCTCACGGGTAACAACTGGAAAAGGAAAATCAAATCTTCCTATAACCACACACGCAGGGTACTATGGATAGTCCTCAGGTGATTGGCCTAGTTCAAGAGGTCCAAATCAATTGTCCCAGTCAGCACTGGTCTCAGGTGTGAGTGTTCAAAAGGTCTCCAGCAACTAAATAGCAGGAGTCTGCTGGCAGCTCAAGTATGACTCTCTCCCGTGTTCCATGAGGTCAGAAGGACCCACCCAACAAATGAATTATTCTGTGAAGGTTGATGCCTCCTCCCCTCCCTTGCACCTCTGTCACACCCAGTCACTAGTACCCCTGCAGGGCTGTGACCCAGTTCTCTCCAAGGAGCAGATGCTCTAGGGGGTTGGACCTGCCTGAGTCACAGGGAGATCTACGTCTCCTCAGCCAGGCCTCCACACCTGCCACCATCTGGCAGGGGGAGCTGAGGACTGACAACCTCGGGTGCTTAATGGAGGCTGGGGTGGTTCACTCAGTTCTAGCCCTGCCCCTGACGTTGCTGACAGAACAGAACAATTTTGCAGAATTCGTTTCTGTCCCAGCTATATTCCCCTGTGGATCAGATGCTGTTTGAGTTCACAGAAACTGCAACTCAGCTCTGGTCTGTGCCGCTGCCTGGAGCTGGTGTGTCTGTCCCGGGTGCAGTCTCTGTTGGGGTGGGTGAGGTTAGAGCTCACACTCAGCTTTCGGTTTCCTGCCTGCCTTTGTCTCAGCTATGATCCCCTGGAGGCTGGCTGCATCTTAGGCTCACTAAAGCAGTACTGGCCCAGCCCTTCCCTGGGAGTAAGCCATCTCTGTGCACGTCTCTGCCACACCCCACCCAGACAGGTACTGCCTCAGGCATACCCTTTACTCACATACTCTGTTACACCAGTGACTGCCACGGGAGAAGATGCCCGGCTTTCTCTGGTTGCCCAGAGAGTCAGGGGGTGTCTCTTCAAAATATCCCCAAGGGTGTGAGCCCTACTGTTCTTGCCTCAGCTGCTGCTCTGTGCCATGGGGCACTGCCTCTCCTTCTCCCGTAGGGTTCTCTTAGCCTCAGTTCACCGTCTTCTCTTACTCCCTTGCTGCAGAATCAGCACAGACCAGCAACAGCCCACACACAGTCCACACATTTCAAGAAAATGCCCCGATATCCTATTTTAATAGCTGTTAAAAATAATTTTTTCCCAATAAAACTTTACAAATAGTTGAAAGAAATCAGTTTTAAATGAATCAGTAAATTTGGAAAATTTAGTGGATAAGCATTTAGAGAAATGGATTGTTCTGCAGTAGATTTTCATGAAATTGATTTTAGATGAACTGGTTTTCTGTTACTGATTTGGAGCCAATTCTCACACATGGGTGACCCTAAGGTAAGGCCCAGAAAATGCTTTCTATTGCACCTGCCATCCAGACTGGGAGAACAATTTATTTCTAAGCACAGTACTTTGGCAATCAAAAAGACTGGCTAATGTGATGTGATAAAGAAGCAAGATGGGGGCAGTGCCTGTGGCTCAAAGGAGTAGGGCACCAGCCCCGTGTACCAGAGGTGGTGGGTTCAAACCCAACCCTGGTCAAAAACTGCAAAAAAAAAAAAAAAAAGAAGCGAGATGGGTCTGGACAAGAAAATTTAGGGGCTGCAACTTTATGAATAAATAAATCCAGGATTTAAACCCTCTTTTAACTCCAAATCCCATGACTTTTTTGCTATACTACATTGCTTCATAAAAACATCATTATATGAGCATCAGGTTTCTAGTAAATATTTTTTACAGAAGAAGAGGAACAGACAAAGCTCTGAAATCTCATAAGAGCATCTCCTTGGGCTAGCTTTAGAGAACTACATGCATGGTGCTTTATCTCTTGCACAGTCATGCAAAAAGAGCTAGTGGTAAATGCAAAGAAAAAAAAAATAAAATTAAACAAACAAAGCAATGATCCTACCTGTGGTTCCAAAGAGAGTAATGGATGATGCTAATAAAATGGTACCAACGTTCCTGACTTTCTGCTGAAGGAGGTAAGAGATGGGTCATGTGTGGCTCAGCACCTGTAGCTCAGTGAGTAGGGCACCGGCCACATAGACCAAAGCTAGCTGGTTAGAGTCTGGCCCAGGCCTGCTAAACAACAAAGACAACTGCGACCAAAAAATAGCCAGGTGTTATAGTGGGCACCTGTAGTCCTAGCTACTCTGGAGGCTGAGGTAAGAGAATAGCTTAAGCCCAGGAGTTTGAGGTTGTTGTGATCTGTGACACCACAGCACTCTACCGAGGTGACATAGTGAGACTTTGTCTCAAAAAAAAAAAAAAAAAAAAAAAGAGAGAGAGAGAGAGATGGGCCATGTGTTCTTCTCCAGATCCTGCCGGCCTTGTGAGTCTGATGGCTGCTGGATTTCCTGGGATGCATGGTTTGCTGGCCCAATGGCTTGGCCACACTGTCCTCAAGCACTGCCAGGGGTATGGTTTCTCTGAAATGCTTCCATTCCATCTTTCCGCCCTAGCATTTCCATACCCACCTCCGGAGGAATATCCTAAAGAAATTCTTTGAACTCTGTTCTGCCGGTTTGCAAGCACTTCATCCCATCATGCTCAAGTTTTGCCCAGCATCCCTATCTTCCAAATAGCTGTCGATGCCATGCTGGCCCCAAGTCAGCCCTGCTCCACACAGACCACCAGCATCTGGTTTGTAAGCAGAGCAACACTGAGCCTTCATTAGGGTATAAGGCAAGCTTTCCCTCTTATTCTCCTGCCACAGTGCCCTCATAGTCATAAACTTGAGGTACTACCATCACGCTGCTTAGCATTTCTTAAAGACTAAAAGCTGAACATTGTACCATCTGGGCCCTTCTCTCTGGTCTTTCTGCATTTCATACCTATTACACGTGCCCTCTTGTGGATCTCTCCTTTTCTTCCTCATAAAACTTTTAATAAAGGATGACATTCTTAAAATGGAGAGCATTTTCTCCAAAATCCTCTTCGGTGGCCATCTAATGACATTTTTTTTTTTTATTAAGCATAAAAATAGGTTGTTAACACTGGAGACATTCTTTAAGCCAGGCTACCACTCACTCGAGGCCCTGGAGGATTTCCTCAAACTGCGTGATTGTAAGAGAGGAAGCTGTTGTGGCTGTAAGAGCTATTCTGCTTTATAGTTGTGCAAATTTGTTTTTGAAACAGGTTTTTATGGATTTACAATACCACATCAGCCTGGCAACCAGGAGCTTATGCAGTTTGGAGAGATTTTTCTCACTTCCCTTCTCCTAATATGACTTTTATCACAGGTCACAATAGCCCCAGGGATCTTCATTTCCACTGATGTGGCAAAGTATGGTACAAATTAAACTGGTCTGGTGGTGTACAGAGAGCTGCCAACATTTTCTTTTTTGGTGCTTTAATCTTCAAAAGGATAGAATTGGTCTTAACCATACATATTTTCTTTACGTCTCATACGGACAGGGATAGTTAGCCCAAATGAAGCAATATAACATATTCCAACAGCACACATTTGGTAATATGCACAAAGATTGTAGCTGCCCATGGCTCTGTTTTGCCTTGCAAGCTGTCTTGATGGACAAAGCTGTATTTTTAAGCTAACGGTTTATTTTCATTTGTCAATGCAATTTTGGCCTTGGAATAACACTTAAACACTTGAAGTGTTTTTATAATGCTCCAAATAGACCTTTCAAGAGAAAAAAACCCAAAACTCTTGAAAATCATCTTGGTCCCTAGTTCCAAAATAGTAGTTAATGTAGAAATGTTATCCACTTGTTTTTCATTGCAGAAACCTTTGGTTAGTTGTTTGGCTGTGCATCTACTATTGGAAAACAGAAAATGGAAATAGTTTGTGCATGAAGTATGGCTTATTTTAGAAAAAGAGCTTTCTATGCACGATCTGGAAAATGATAAGCTGGTTTGTGTCGCAAATGATTAAGTGAAGGAATGTCAAAGTGTTCATGTGCCTCTGAAGTAATAATTGAATTTGAGGAAACAGTCATTTTGAGGTCTTGGTAGGATAGTGGGGAGAGGAGATGAATCCTTAAACAAGAGGAAATTTTAGGGCAAACAGTATGGAAGTAACCTCATCTCGTGGGACTTTACCTTTTCTCGTGTATCCAAGGAATGGTAACGTGGATGGCATGAAGCAGGAAATAATTGGGATGTAGATACATGTTTTAAAAGCCATGGGTGGATCCCTTAATGAACCAAGAATTAAAAATACTCTTGTGCATAGTAATAGATACAAAGTATGGGTTATTTGCAAAAGTCAGCTGTGTTTGAGCCATAGCCTTCTTCTAAAAATTTAGTTCTAGAAAAGTAAGAGGATGAATTCCTGCCACTTATTATTATCACAAAGGGATGCTGGAGAGAAGAGCATAGCATTTGTCACTTGTTTTGGAAATCGAGTGTTATGATGGAGCTGAAGGTGGAGGGAGAGAGGGCCCCTACAGACATCCTTTCCAATGAGCTTCTTTGCGCATGTCAAGTAACATCTCTAACTGTAGAAACACATTCCTATGCTTAAAAAAAATTCTTGAGTGTTCAGTTCTCCCAGCAAAACTCTTTGCTGAATTTGAAAGTAGGATTTATGAATTAATGAGTCACTGTTTCGAATTTCCCTACTTGCCTGGCTATGTTCTTTACAAAGTGTACACCCCTTTAAGTTAGAAGATGAGGCACTGATCTTTTTATTATTATTATTTTTTAGAGAAAACCAGAGCTTTTATTCTAGTTTTCTAATGGCAAATCATTCTAGAAAATTTATTATGTAAAGTTTCAAACCCAAGACAAAAGGAGAAAACAGCCCGTAAAGAACCCCTGTGTGTTCTGCATCCAGCTGTGATGACTGTTCACATCTTGCTAGTCTCGTGGGGAGTCTTTATGAAGCACAAGTGTCAGGTCACACTTTCTGTACTTAGACACGTTCCTGTAAAGAGGCATACAAACTGAGCTATTGTAAATTTAATGGGGAATCTTGCTCTTAAAAATCATCTTAAGGGAAACCCATTGGTTAAAGTGACTAATTAGTCATCCTTACTTTTCTGTTTTATAAATGGATATTTTTTATCCTCCTTTTCCAGCCTCCCTCCCCACTGCCTTCTCTCCTTTTGTTTGGTAGGGAGTATTTTTTGTAATAAGTAAAGATAATTTCAGTGGGGAAGCAGTGAAGAGTGCTACAGAGAGCTCTTTCTTTCTTTTTTTTAATGCCTATGTGTGTGGTTCATGTTTTATGGTCAATCTGGTAAGAGACAATACTGAAACCACTTGCTTCCTGCATTAATGGTGATTACATCTTGATCCCTTAATTGCCCACTTTATATAAGCATGATAGTTAACTCAGGATTTCACCTCCTAGGAATTCAGGTCAAAATTGTCCATCTTAGAGAGTAAATGCCTCTGGTACTTACAGAGTTTCAGAGAAGACAGCCTGTTTTCACTAAAGTCTGGGCACGGATCTCTCTTCTGGATAGGGCTACATGACTTCTTACGTGCAGTGGTGGACTCTCCTAGAAACCTTCCCAATATTCCTTCTTGAGAGAATCCTAATCCTGTTTGGGATGACAATGTACCCACCTAAACCACTACAAAGCCCAGACAGACCGCCCTAGGGAGATATTAGTAGAGATTTGCTGGGAATTTGGGGGAAAGATTTTGCTTTTCTGGTGTGTTACCTTCCTCCTTTCCCCTTTTCCTTCTGTCTAGATAGGGAACTGGAGGTGGACTGCTGTCTTATGGATGTGATGTAAGAAGTGTGAGGACATTGAGGTGGGGCAGGGGAGATTGGAACCCAGCTCCTGCCATGGATTTGCTATACTTGCCTAGACCAGCCACCTCTGAGCTTCTTGCTATGTTTGAGAAATAACTCCCTTGTGATTAGCTCAGTTTTCCATTACAGGCATAGAAATGCCTACTGACCCATGCAGAGTATGTAGGAATGTTGGGTAGTATCATCATGCATGTTTTGAATGAGGGAAACTATCTGAGAGAAACATGTGACTAGGACTCACTCCTCTAAATAGTGAATGTTTTTCTTCTTCTTCTTTTTCTTTTTTTTTTGTGACAGGGTCTCACTCTGTTGCCCCAGCTAGAGTGTAGTGGCATCATTATAGCTCACAGCGACCTTAAACTCCTGGGCTCAGGTGATCCTCCTGCCTCCGCTTCCAAATAGCTGGGGCTATAGATACATGCCAGCACACCTGGCTAATTTTTCTACTTTTTGTAGAGATGGGCTCTTGCTATGTTGCTCAGACTTGTCTTGAACTCTTAGTCTCAAGTAATCTTCCTGACTTGGTTTCTCAAATTTTAGGATTACAGTTAAGAGCCTTTGTGCTCAGTCTGAATGTCTTTTTTGAAAAAAGCCTATATTTTCCTTTGTGCACACACTGAAAATGTCCCTTAAAAAACAAATCTCCTTCCTAGGTCTGTGCTCACGAAGTGAATCAGAGCACTGAGGAAATTGCTCAGAGGGGCTTGCCTTCCTGGGCACCTTCACTATTCATACAATCAAGTCACAAATGATTTTTAGACATGTTATGAGGATCACCTTCCTTTGCTGGTGTAGATTTCAATGCTTACATGTACTGCATAATTAACCTAAAAAATTTAGGTTTGGATAGATTTAAACTTAAAAATACTTGTGTGGTTTAGTTGAGAAGGTGCCAAATAAGACCAGTTTATTCTGAGGTGAATCAATCAGGCCTTGGATGGTCACCAAAATGTCTCCAAAGGCTCAGAAAATGATAAATAAAGAAAAGAACATTAAATTTGTCTTTTCTTTTTTTTTGAGAAGTGACAGATTACCTAACACAATAATCTATGCTATTGAACAAATTGGTTTGAAAAGGAAGACAGCTGGCTTTGTTCCAACACTGTAATGCCATGAGCAGCAGAATGATGGCTGGAAAGCAGGGGTCCGGTATGGCAGACCTGGCTCCTGGCCAGCTGTGCAGAGTAAGCTCAAAGAACTTTTTCTTCTTGTTTTTTTATTTACATTTGGCGTGTGGCAGCCACATAAGAGTTGTTAACATCAGATGTTGTGTACATTTACATAGGTGAAAAACAGGACTGCTTTTTAAAGATAGAAAACTTTCCAGCTATTCATCTTGAATACAGAACTCCAGCCTTCCTCACTCTCTTTGAGGCCTCCTGTTCCAGCAGATAATTTATGACTCGCAGATCTTGGCATTTTGTTAAAACCCAAGTCATTTGACAAACTATATTTTCAAAAAGTTTTTCCATGAGTTGGTTTCTAGCAGGAGGAATTTATGATGAGTTGACTTAATCCTTGCTTTTTGGAGACGTCTAAAAAAAGTTCTTTCTATAAACAATTCGAATTGTGAGAGTAGGAGATCGCAGACTGAGCAATGGCTGAGATGTCAGTTCTGTCTTAGGAGAGAAAATTCACCAAAGCTGTTTTTAAAGGCCTCTGAGTGCAGGCCCGGTTTTCCCTTCTGCCCTCTGAGCTAATTGTGCTGTCTGGGACCTGGCAGACTTCCAGCCTTACCTGCACCAGTTTTGCTCCCGGACCCAGGTTGCCTATGTATTCACTTATTATAACTAACCACTGTGAAATCATTCGCAGACCTTGGAAATAACATATGTAAGGTGATTTATTTATATATTTTGACTAATAATCTTAACTTGTCATTTAGTTTTTAAAATTTGATAAACGGACTGGGAGTTTGAAGAGGGAGCTGTTTGTGTTAAATTTATAGCCCTGCTTCCTGGCATTTGGGGGCCGGTTATTTCTTTTGGATATTTCTTTCTTTTTTTTGGTCAGAAATGTGCGTGTGCATGCGTCTCCTGCTCACCCCCTTCTGGTTTTTCCCAATATGTCAGTATGGTGTTGCAACACAAATTTTTGGGAGGTGCAGCTTTCACAGAATTTTTATGCATTAACAAAGAGGAAAACTGAAAAAAAAATGCGAGTATAGTATGTTTTATTAGTGCAATTTTTGCCTTTTCTTTTTGTATATACACAAATATAAAGTCGAATGGAATTTCAGCAGCCATTTGGCTATTTTGACAGGCAAAATAGAAAATCCTAGCTTTTCAATACATTTCCTTGTCTGTTCCCCCAGATATTGTCATCTGTGTGTAAGTCAATGATGGTTATGATTCCACTTCACTTTGAGCTGAATAGACGCTGCTTCTGAAATCGTTCTTGTCTGTTTCTGAGACCAGAAAGAAATGGACAGGGAAATATGGGCAAGTGCTTGGATATTTCATACTACTGCTGCCACTGCTAGAGGGATAATATCAATGATATTGGCTACTTATTTTTGCTGAATGCACAGCTGACTGATACCTCCTGTTGGCCTCTGCCTGTAGGTCCTTGTGGCTTGGCTAAACAGCAAATACAGGCAAAGAGAATTAGAGATGTGGATAATTCAGATTAGGAACTACTATCCTTTAATTTCAAGAGAAAAACAATTTTGTGAGGACTCATTTACATCAGGATGTGGCAAACTTCCTGTAAAGGGCTGGTTGGTAAATACTTTAGACTTTGCAGACTATACTGTCTCTATTGCAACCACTCAACTCTGCCGTGTTATAGCACAATAACAGCCATAGAGTACTTAAAAGGGCCGGTGTGCTGAGTTCCAATAAAACTTTATTTATAAAAACATGTAGTGGACCGGATTTGGCCTGTGGGCTTTAGTTTTCTATCCAAGGTCTAGTCCAACTTCTTCTTTTTACAAATGAGCAAAGCAAACCCCTCAACATAGTCTGTCATGTGAGGCTTGAACTAATCACTTACAGCTCTCAGGTGCTGTGATTCCTTCCGTGGACAGCTTCCTTTAGTCACTCCACATAGATCTTCATTCTCCGAGTTGTGTAAACCTGGATAGCCTGTGATTATGCTGCTTTTGGGGAGTGGCAAGCACATGTGCGCATGTAGATCTGATCAATGCTATTTATGGATGTTGAAGTGGATCAAACTGAAAGAAATCTGAAGCATCTTGCAAGCTACTCATTTTCGAAATTTGAAATGTTTTACACGGTCTTTTCACCTGTCAGTCTTTTCAATTGTTCCAAGCCTTCCTGTGTCTGTACTGTGTAGGTCAGGGCTGAGAGTGCTGACAGACTGTGGGAAGGGCTGTTTCAGAGGCAGAGAATGAAAGATGGAAAGCTGACACCTTCTAGAAATTGAAGAGGATACCATGGCCTGGGATGTCTGGAGAAGGAGTAAATGGCGCATTTAAGTTGAATTAGGGTATGTATCCTTTTGGGGGTGTATTTATCTGTTATGGATAGTTACTGCTTTTGTCTGCCCTGCTGCTATTCTCTAAACCACAGTGACTGGAGCAGAATGGTCACATGGGACCAGCCAGTGGTCAGCGTCAGAGGCCTTCCTCAGGGGGCTAGACATTGATTCTGGCAGTGAGGGTGTCTGTCCACTCAGGTCAGAAAGGTGAAATGACAGCTGTCTTTGCCTCGTTGCTTGTAGAAGGCCCCCTGGTGGTAGAGAGTGGTAGACAGCAGACCAAGGCAGAGGCATGAGAAGAATAGAAAGTTAGGGTTAGGGTTAGGGTTACCATGTCATTGGTAAAAGTATCTGTCTTCAAATGTCAAGTTGTATATAATACCTATATTTTCATAGAAAACCTGTTTTTTTTTAATAAAATTGACTTCTTATAGATCTTAATTGTGTAGTTTACTCAGAGTTTTGATATGTGTAGATACACGTGGAGCCACCAATCACATCAAGATTTACAGTATTTCCAGGACTCTGGAAAGTTCCGTTATGGCCCCACCAAGGCCAACTTCTATTCTAAACTCTGGCACTCTAGATTAGTTTTGCCTGCTCCTAAGCGTCATCTTAATGGAAGCACAAACTATGTATTCTTTTAGATTTGACTTTTTTCACTCTGTAGTACATCAGTGAGAATTATCTGTGTTGTTGAATATAGCAGCCAACCTTATTTTTATTGCTATGTACCAAACCACAATTTCTTTAGCTATTTTGTTGCTGATATAAATTTGGGTTGTTTACACTTTGGGGCTATTATACATTAAGGTGCTTGTATATATCTTTGAGTATGCACCTATACTCTTTTCTCTTTGTTAACATACATAGTAATGGACCTTCTGGATCATAGGGGAGTTATGTGTTTAGCTCTAGTAGATATTGGTAAGCAGTTTCCAAAGTGATTGTACTTACCCTTACCTTGTCCATACCATCATTAATACTGGGCACTGCAAGCCCTTTTCATTTCACTACAATCCCTTTTGGCATTGGATTAGTTTGGTTTAGCTGCCATAACACAATACCACTGACTAGACGGCTCAAACAACAGAAATTTACTTTCTCATGGTTCTGATAGTCCAAGATCAAATTGTTGGCAAATTTTGTTTTCAGTGAGCATTCTCTTCCTAGCTTGGAGACAACTAATATTGTTGCCGTGTCATATCATGGCCTTTTCTCTGTGTATGAGCATGAGAGAGAGAAAGATATATGAGATTTCCTTCATATTAGGACACTAATCCCATTGGATTAGAACCACATTACTATAAGCTTATTTCACTCTAATTTCCCAAACATGGCCTCATTTCCATGTACCAGTAGATAGGGAGTTAGAGTCTTAACATAGGAATTTTGGGGAGAAACAAGTAAGTCCATAATTGTGATCTTGAAATGACCTATCATTATGGCTTCAATTTGCATTTCTCTGATGACTAATAATGGTGAGGAATTTTTATATGCTTCCTGGCCATTTTCCTTTTTAGACAAAGTTTTACTTTGTCACCCAGGCTAGAGTGCAATGGCATCATCAGTACTCACTGCCAGCTCAAACTCCTGAGCTCAAGCCATCCTCTCACCTCGGCCTCCCAGAGTGCTAAGATTACAGGTGTGAGCCAACATGCCCATCCTGGATGTTCTTTTCTAAAGTGGCTGCTCAAGGTTTTTGTCCATTAAAAAAATTGGTTGTCCTTCTTCTTACTGATTTGTAGAAGCTCTTTATATATTCTGGATACTAGTCTGAACTACAAATGACTTCTCCCAATCTGTGACTTCTTGTTGTCTTCATGTTATATTATGATGAACAGAAGTTCTTCATATTAGAGAAGTCTAGTCTAGTTTTTCAAACTTTTATTATTAGTGCTTTTTGTGTTCTGTTTAAGAAATGTTTGTTTATACTGTTTATAATATTCTCATATTTTCTTCTATAAGCTTAATAGTATTAACGTCTACATTTGAATCTATAATCTATCTTGAATTAATTTTTGTATATAGTGTGAGGTAGGGAGTCAAAGTTCATTTTTTCTAGATGAAGATCCATTTGACCCAGAACTGTTTATCAAAAAGACTCCCATTGATTCACAATGTGGTTTTTTTTTTTTTTTTTTTGAGGCAGAGTCTCACTATGTCACCCTAGGTAGAGGGCTGGGAAATCACAGCTCACAGCAACCTCAAACTCTTGGGCTTAAGCGATTCTCTCACCTCAGCCTTCCAAGTAGCTGGGACTACAGGCGCCCACCATAATGCCTGGCTATTTTTTGTTGCAGTTGTCATTGTTGTTTAGCTGGCCTGGGCTGGGTTTGAACCCGCCAGCCTTGGTGTATGTGGCTGGTGCTGTAACCACTGTGAACAGGTGCGGAGCCCACAATGTGTTTTTATTGTAACCAGCTAAGCATGTATGTATGGGTCTATTTTGGGGTTCTTTATTTTGTTCCATTGGTCCATTTGTCTTTGCGCTTCCATCACTACCTTTACTATACTATTATAGCTTTTTAAGTCTTTTTATCTGATAACATAAGTCCTCCAGATTTCACCTTTAATATTGCCAATGGCTAGCTACTTTGTATTTTCACGTATATTTTAGAGTAAGCTTGTCAGCTTCTATAAAAATCCTACTGATGTTTTTATTAGGATCCCATTGAATTTATGAGTGAATTTAGGGAGCGTTGACATCCGAACAAGTATTAAGTCTTTTACTCTGTGAAAACTGCCTACCCTAAATTTATTTAAGTCTTTCAAAATTTCTCTCAGCAATACTTTGTAGTTCTGTAGAATTTTGTGGATTTTTGTTAGGTTTATCCCTAGGTATTTTATGATTATTTTTGTACTATTATATTTTGTATTTTTGAAATTTCATTTTCAAATTATTTGTTTCAAATTTTATTTCAATTGTTTTCAGTAAATATGCAATTATCTTTTGTATCTAACAACCTTGCTAAATCACTTTAGTGAACTTAATAGTCTATAGTTTCATTTGTTTTTTTTCTGTACACTTCACCATGTCTTCCATGTGTAATGATATTTTATTTTTTTCTTTTCAAATCTTTTTACCCTAATTTCTTTTTCTTGCCTTATGTTACTGGGTAGAAGTATAATATTGAATAGAAGAGATACTAGAGTATTTTCTCTGTTGCTCTCAACTTCAAGGAAGACTGTTAGATGAGTTTTATACATAGCTTTTTTCAGATTTAGGAGTTTCAATGCTATTCTTAGTTTGCAGGAGAGATTATTTTAAGTCATGAAAAGTTATTGAATTTTATGAAATGCTTGGTCAGTATCTATTAAAATGAGCATATTTTCGCTTTTGTTGTGATAATGTGGTGAATTGCTTTATTTAGAATGTTAAGCTAATTTTGCATTCCTGGAATAAATCTAACTTGGTAATGATGTGTTATCTTTTTGCTGTATTATTAGAGTTAATGCATTAACATTTTGCTTAGGATTTTTGCAACTATAATCTTCCTTTTTTATATTAGGTTCTGATATAAATGTTTTACTTCTCATAAAAAATCTTGGGAAATGTTTCTTATTTCTCTATTCTCTGGAAAGATTTGTGCAAGAATTCACAAATGAAGCCATTTGGGTATGTGGTTTTTCTTTGTGGATGTCTTTAAATTATAAATTTAATTTCTTTAGTAGATCTAAGAGTATTTAAATTTTTAAATTTTTCTTAAGTCAATTTTGGTAAATAATGTTTTTCTGGAACTTGTTCATTTCATCTAAAATTTCAAATTTATTGTCATACGGTTCTTTATAACACTCTCTTCATTGTGTTTTTAATGTGTATAGGATGCACAGGGGTGTCCTCTTGTTCATTGGTGAATTGGTTACCTTGTTTTCTTTTTTTAAAAATCCATCTTGCTGGGACTTTATTAATCTTTTCAAACTACCCAACATTTGTGTTTGTTGGTTTTTCTTCATTGCATGTTTATTTCATATGTCATTAATTTCTGTGCTTACTTTTATCATAACTATTTTTATATTTTCTGTGGATTTAACTTGTTACTATTTCCCCAAGTTTCTTGAGATGGAAACATGTCATTAATCTTCAACTTTTAAAAATTTTTAAAATATGGCTTGGCACCTATATAGCTCAGTGGCTAGGGCGCCGGCCACATATACTGGGGCTGGTGGGTTTGAACCTGGCCCAGGCCTGCCAAATAACAATGACAGCTACAATAACAACTGCAACCAAAAAATAGCCAGGCATTGTGGCAGGCTGTAGTCCCAGCCACTTGGGAGGCTGAGGCAAGAGAATCACTTAAGCCTAAGAGTTTAAGGTTGCTGTGAGCTGTGATGCCACAGCACTCTACTGAGGGTGACATAGTGAGACTTTGTCTCAAAAAATAAATTAAAATATATCCTTTTGCTTAATATATTTATTAGTATTTTTAACATAATACATTTACTTCTATGAACATCCCTTTAAGCACTGCTTTAGCTGCATTCCATAAGTTTTGACATGCTGTATTTTCACTTGGTTCAGAATATTTTCTCATTTCAATTTTGATTTCTTCGAGGACCCAGGGGTTATTTAAATGTGTGTTTCTGAATTTTCAAATATTTGGTGACTTCCTGTTTATCTTTCATATATTGATTTCTCATTCAATGCTACTATGATCAAAGAAGACATTCTGATTTCAGTCTTTAGAAATTTGTTGAGACTTACTTTATGGGCCATTTAATGGTTTATTGCACATGGAAAGAACAAGCATTCTCCAGATGTTGGGTGGGGTCGTCTAAATATGCCAATTAGGTCAAGTTGAGTAATCATGTTCCAGTCATTTTTATTTTTTACTAATCTTTTATCTGCATGTTCTATCAGTACTGAGGGAAGTCTCTCAAGGTTGGTGCTATCTTGTACAGCTGCAGAGGCCTATCTGCCTGTCCAGCCAGAATATGTGAATGGCACATCCCAGAGTTGTAATCAGATTCATGCTGAGAATGAATGTCAACCCTAGGACTTGGGTTTCAGTGGGCTAGGTATGTATCAGATGAGCCAGAGGCCTGTATTGAAAATTTAGTGCCTCGTATGGATGACCAATCAACTTCTATTAATTATGCAATTAACTTCTTGTTGGTTATTCGATTTATTTGTCAGCTATTTCTCTTTAAGTCAGGCCACAAAAAAATGCTCACTTTTCCCAGGCCACAGAGCACACACTAAGGTCCTGGTCATGGTCTGCGTAGACAGTGGGCAGTAGGAATGTTAATAGATACAACAGAGCTACTGCAGACAGAAGTACTTTCTACCTGTGGAGATTTGTTTCCTAAGCAAATTCTGATTTTGGAAGTGGGACTGACACTGCCTACAGTACAGGTTCAATCTCCAATCCCTTTCTCTGTGGGGAACACTTTCTATTTGATTGACTTCATGCCGTTGAGGGGCTCACTAGCGAGCACAGATTTCTTTGGAGAATCAGGTTGGGGAAGAACAAAGGTTTTTGAATTCAGAGAGACCTAAAATGAAACCCTATTCTTGCACTTTGTAGCTATGTAACCATGGGCAAAGTTGCAACCTCTTTGAGTCTCAGGTTTTTATTTGTAAAACCTAATTCATAGGATTTATGGGTGGGATATAAGAGGAAGAGCTTAGACCTGTGTCTGGCCACAGAGACAATCAGCATATGTTACTTCCTCCCCCTTGTCTCATGTGCCTAGCTCACGGCAACCTCGAACTCTTCGATTCAAGCAATCCTCCTGCATCAAATCCTCCAGTCTCTCAAGTGAAGGAATTGAAGAACACCTCTACCTTTAGTGTTAGAGTCTGATATGGGATTGGCTGAGGACCCTTGCATCAGGATAAGGCTGGGAATAGAAACAGTCTGGGTTTACGGAACCAAGGGCCACTGAACAACATTGAAGTCTTCTTACCAAAGAAATGGCCACCAGTGTCGGCTGTATCAGACCCTGCCCATTACCCCCAGTTTATGTGGAGGCAGTTAAAACTCCCGGAATTGTGATTCTGCCCATTAGGGAAAGACTTGACTGGCACTACACTTCTGTCCAAATGTGGAAAACCCCTCACACATCACAAGTCAACCTGAATATAATTCTAACGCTTTCCTTTTGCACAAGCCTGGAATCTGTTAGCACTCATCGCTTTCTGCGGCCTGCAGCAAAGCATATCATAGGAAAATGTTATTGCAGTGCCTGAAGGAGGCCTGGTGGTTTTGGCTCAGTGGGAGCTGGGGCAGGAATGGAAGCAGCTCAGGAGGGTGGAGGGCAAGCTGGGGGCAACAATGTCCCTACCTGAGCCTGTGGGGAGGCTCTGGGGCCCCGGACATCTGGTAGAGCACCAGAGGACAAGCGTATCAGAGGACAGGCACTCTGTGCAGATAGGATCCTGTTTAAACTGTGTGAACAAGTCACAGGCAGAGCGTGAGGTGGGCACACGCTGTGGCGGGCCTCATCCTCCTGGAGGGGCTTGTCTCTTACTGGCTGCACCGCCACGATTCCAGATGCTTTCCTAGAAATCAGGCTGAGGCTGATGAGTGATGTCTGCCATCAGAGACGTGTCCAGGGAGGGCTGGGAAACCTGTGCACCTTTTGTTTTCTCATTTCTTTCAAAATTTATTTTTTTTCACATGAATATGTTTACCTAATGGGAAAAGTCAATGGCACTGCAGGGCTTACAAGGAAAATGATGGCCCCTGTCTACCTCTCCCTACACTTGAGCCTCTTCCCCCTTCAGTCCTTCCCCAAAGCCAAACTCTTTCCATTTTCTAAAAGCTGATTCTTAATGTCCATCTTTTTCTTTTATTAAGGAATACACATGTTGAGAAGATAGTACGAGCAACTCCAGATCCCATTGCTCAGCTTCAGCCATTACAGCACACGTCCAGTCTTGTTTTATTTATCTTCCTCCACTCTTGGGTAATCTCAAAGCAAATCCAGCCACCGTATCATTTCATCTGTAACAAATTTAATATGATTCTCTGAAAGATAAGCAGTCTTGTTTTAACATAAGCACATACCATTACCTCCATAGTATCATCAAATATTAGTATCTGGTGTTCTAAATGGTTTTAGAATTCCTTTTTATATTTTATTTCAGTATTTCCAAATAATAGCCTTGTATATGAGTCATTATTTTTTAAAGCTAATAGCACAGTTGTCCTATTCCAGGGATCCTTGAGTATTTTACAACAAGTCTGCAAATCACTGAAAGGAGCCTGTGGGTAAGGTGTGATGCTCTCCTGGCTGGGATTGAGCAGGTAACTCCTGGGATTAGCAAACTCAGGGCTTTGTTTTCACTCTGTGAATTAGAGTATAGTGTTGAAAATGCTTGGTCCATACAAGTGTACAAGGGGAGAACTCATGTGCTACAACTCAGCTTTGTGTCTGACACTGGGAGAGCGATAATGGCAATTGATTCTGAAGTAGCCAGTGTGATGTAATGGGAAAAACTCACAGTTGTTGGAATTAGAAAGCTCAAGTTTAAATCTAGGATCTGTCACCTAGCAGCTATGTGACCTTTGGCCAATTATATAACCTCTTTGTGTCTCTGTTTTCACATGTTTGATGCGGGGATAAGAATGTTTACCCTAAAGGGAAATTGTTGTAAGAACTAAATCAAGTTGGGAGCACTGGTTCATGCCTATAATCCTAGCTCTTGGGGAGGCTGAGGAAGGAGGGATCTCTTGAGTTCATGAGTTTGAGACCAGTCTGAGCAAGAGCCAGACCCCATCTCTGCTTAAAGAAAAAAATAAAAATAAAAATTAGCCAAATGTCATAGTGGGCACCTATAGTCCCAGCTACTCAGGAATTTGATGCAGAAGGATTGCTTGAATCTAAGAGTTTGAGGTTGCCGTAAGCTAGGCTGACCCTATAGCCCTCTAGCCCGGCCAACAGAGTGAGACTCTGTCTTAAAAAAAGAAAAACAAAGGAAGAAAAAAGTAAATCAAATAACACAAATAATGCCCTGGAATAGTCAGTATCTGGTATATAATAGGGACTCAACAATTTCAAGTGAGTGTTCTCTCTCAGTTTATATACTAAAATATATATAGCATTTATATATGCATTATTACCATATATAATATTTTAATCTTTTGTACATAGATAACCAATCTAATTAACTTTCATTATGTTTATTAGTATATTTATTTAAAAATTATACTTAAGTTTTTAAAATAAAATGTAAAAATAAAATAAACATGTAAAACATAATGAATTAATTGCTTTTAGTAAAATGTCCTTAATTCAAATTAAAAATATTAATAGAGTAAAAAAAAGTAATAGGCGTTATTAGTTTCACATGATACTAACTAAATAAAATAAACTCTTCTCTCTTAATTGAACCTACTTGAATGGGCATGTGATTCAGTCAAAAGTGTTTACCATAAAAAATCTAGAAGGAACTCTAGGAACAACTTCTCTAGACACTAATCTAGGCAAGGAATTCATAACTAAAACCTCAAAAGCAAATGCAACAAAAGCAAAAGTAAATAAATGGAACTTAATTCAACTAAAAAGTTTCTGCACAGTACAAGAAAAAGAGTAGATGGATAACCTACAGAATGGGCAAAATATTTGCAAGCTACATACCTGACAAAGGACTAATACCCAGACTCTATCGGGAACTCAAATAAATCAGCAAGAAAAAAAAATAACCTCTTTCAGAAGTGAGCAAAAGATATGAACAGACACTTTTCAAAAGAAGATAGAGAAATGGCCAAAATACATAAGGAAAATGCTCAACATCACTGATCATCAGAGCAACGCCAATTAAAACCACAATAAGATATCATGCCAGCCTGGTCAGAATGGCCATTATTAAACAGTCGGTAACCACAGATGTCGGCTTGGATGCAGTGAAAGGAAAACACTGCTATGGAAAACAGTTTGAAGAGTCCTCAAAGAACTAAAAGTAGACCTAACATCTGATCCAGCAATTCCACTACTGGGTATCTACCCAAAGTAGAAGAAGCCATTTTACAAGAAAGAAACCTGCGCCTGGATGTTTATCATAGCACAAGTCACAATCACAAAGATAGGAAATCAGCCTAGGTGCCCATCACCTGACAAGTGGATAAAGAAAATGTGGTGTACAGAAACCATGGACTACAATTCAGCCAAAGAAAGGAATGAAATAATGTCTGTGGCAGCAACTCGGATGGAACTGAAGTCCATTATCTTAAGTGAAGAAATGCAGGAATGGAAAACCAAAGGCAGCATGTTCTCACAAGCCAAAGGTGCACAGGCGCAAGAGTAGCACAATGACCACTGGCGATGCAGACGAAGGGAGGACAGGAAGGGGTGAGGGTAGAAAAACTACCTACTGGGTGCAATGGGCACTATTCAGGTGATAGGTACACTAAAATCCCAGATATCACCTATATGCCATTCATCTATGTGACCCCAAACCACTATACCCTTAACTTTGGCAAAAAAATTTTTAAGTGTTTTAGTAAAGATTTTTTAGGTTGTGAGTGACAGAAAGATCATGCAAACTGGCTTAGGCAAAGAGGAATTTTATTGACTCACAGATGTGAGAAATCTAGAGGTTGAGTTGTCTGTAGTGATATCATGATCCAGAGGCTCATAAAACATTACCAGATTTTTCTTTTTCTCTTGCCATTTTTCCATCTCTCAGCTCTGTGCATTGACATCAGTTTGTAATTTTTCTCCATTTTACAAGGGTATTTAACGTATTCAATCCCAGGGGAAGAGGACTTTTCCATAAAGTCCCATCTCAGGAAAGACTCTGAATGGCTCCTTTTGGTAATGTGCTCACACCTATGGTGAGCTGAGAGCATGGGGAAGGGGTGGTTGCTAAGATGGGCTGTCTCAACAGGACCATGCTGAGATAAAGGGGTGATTCTCTAAAGGAAAGTGGAGAGTTGATATCATATGAAGGATGCTGTTCAGGGAAAAATCAGCCACATCATTTGCATAACTTATTTGGCAAGTGATTATTGGTTATGCTAGAAAATCGATATAAATTTTTTTAAACAGTTTATTCCTCTAATTAAGGTAAACATTTTTCTGTGCAAATATGTTTATACTGTTCATTCCATACCAAATAATTTATTTATAGCAATTATAAATAACAGTGTTCTTGAGTACTGTTCTAAATACCTAACATGGCTTAACCCACTTCGTCTTCACCAAAACTACATGAGATAGTCTTCTTGTTATTCTCTTTTTACAGCTGAAGGTGGGAGAGGTGAGAATCTTCCCTGAATTACACAATCAGTAATTAGAAGAGCATCAATTTGAACCTGGGCAGTCTGGCTACAGAGCTGGCATTCTGAGTACTGTAATGACTAAAGAAAATTTCCACTCAGCCTGTGTCGCAGGACCAGAGTGGCTAGCTAAACCAAGTCCATGTTACTTGTAATAAATATTAAGTACTGTCTTCTGAAATAAAATGAATTCATCAAAGATTAAGATGTTACTCTATGTATAGCATTATGGTTAAGTACTTTAGGTGTTGGGAGGGTCATATGCAAAACAAGGAGATCAGGTCTTACTCCTTAAAGAATTTACAGGAGATAAAATATGCAAATGGAAAACATTAAAAAGCAATAAAGTCCAAGCCATGGAGGAGTCCTATTCATGGTTGCTGGGGAACATGCACCAGAGTCATGTGAAGGCTGGTTGGGCTCAACTGGAGAAGGTTTTGTGAGTTTTAAGCTGGGCCGTAAGGAAAGAATACACACAGATTAGTAAAAACTAAAGGAAAGGCTTTAATAATCATAAACACTTAGAACCACAGCCGACATTCATCCGTGATACTGTGCCAGCTTCCATGTGCACTTTCTTGGTGAATCTGCAGTGAGGCAGGTACTAACTACCCTTTTCTTCATTTTAAAGTGTGAAGAAACTGAATCCCATTTCCAGGTCACACAGCTAGTAAATAGGATGGGGATTCATATTGAAGTTGGTGATCCCAGAACCCAAGTTCCTGACTGCTACCCCCTTGGGTTTATTGCATTTTAAAAAATCTTAGGCTCATCATGTACCAAGTACGCTGGCAGGAATTGGTAATACATTCACTGAATTGTGGAGTCAGGAAGATACTGTAGGCTGCCCAGGTGCATGAAAGCAGGTATGTTGGGTTCCACAGCCTTCATTCAGGAGGCAGAGAAGTTGGCTCGGCAAGGGCATTACAGACATGAGTAGCTCAGTGTAAATCACATCAGGAAATGCCCAGCCTGTTTTGTCCAAGCCAGATTGTTGCAGTAACTACCACAGGGCATCTTTCCTGGGGTGATACCTAATCAAGGCATTGCTAGGAAAGTGAAGGTCGAGCTGTAAAGTAGGAGTCTAACCTTAAACCAGTGAAACAGCAGGGAAACCATTCACACAGTTTGCTCACATCAGCATAATCTGAGTGGACTACACGAAATGAGCAGGAAAGGTGGGGCATGTGGATAAAATATAATTATCAGTGACAGAGGAGAAGATAGGAGAAACCAATCAAAGCAGCCTAGTGCCATTTTCTGTGCAACTTTCCATCATCTTTTTGGCTACAGTGTCCACAGGCACACTCTAAGTCCCTAAGTCCTTAAAATTAACAAAGAAGAAGCAGGATGAGTGCAGGCTTATTTTTGTGTGCACGCATGAATGTGTGTGCATGTTTACATTCATGGCCAGCAACTCCGCTGTGCACGTTAAGTGGCTGAAAAGTTAGGAGAATGCCAGGCTCTGCTTTAATTGGATTTTTTAAAGCATAAATAAAAGGTAGGGAAGGGAGATGTATTCTTTGAGGGATGTCTTCCCCCAAGGTGCACAGCTGGCCCAGAGTCCCTCTCTTGCCTAATTAAGGGCTTTTATTCTGCTCACACTCAGAGCTGCTGCCTTTCTGCATGCTTGTCTAGATGCTGACATCCAACCTACATGGCCAGAAATGCCTCTAGAGGTGGAGCTGGCACAGAAGACTGGACACCCAAAGTGTTAAGGGGATAAAATGAGAAGCTAATGGACAGCAGGGAAACAGGAAGCCCAGGTCTGGTTGGGATAGAAGGTTCCTATAAGAATGGCTTCCAGGGAGACTTAGAAACACACCCAATGTAACCTTTAGGAGGCTTAATGATGATAAACCTCCAATAGCTTTTGAAGGTCAGCTTTTATAGTGGTGGGAGGAGGGTAGCAATGGGATTTTGCAGGCTGTGGGTTAAAGGGAGGGCATCCTGTAGTCTTGCCCTCTCCTGTCCATTTTCCTCACCAAGTAGGGGAGGCAAGCTAGGCACTGAGGGTGAAAAATCTAAGGAGACAGTCACTGCTCACTGTTGTTCTAGGAGATATTTTAAACATGCAAATACAAGTGTGCCAAAGATAGGAGTCCAAACACCTTAATGAGGCTCTGCCTGCCTGGAGATCTCTTGAAAATAAAATGAAGATTCTTGGTCAGTAGGCCCTGAGCTTCTGAATTTCTTTTTAAAAAATTTTTAAAAATTGGGTGGCCCCTGTGGCACATTGAGTAGGGCACCGGCCTCTGCCGAACTGCAAAACAGAAAAATAGCCGAGCGTTGTGGCGGGCGCCTATAGTCCCAGCTGCTCAAGAGACTGAGGCAAGAGAATCGCCTAAGCCCAGGAGTTGGAGGTTGCTGTGAGCTGCGTGACGCCACGGCACTCTACCGAGGGTGAAACTCTGTCTCTACAAAAAAAAAATATTCCAAAAATGAATTAATCAATTATTATTTTGGGATAGAGCCTCATTCTATTGCCCCAGACTAGAGTGTGGTGGTGTCACAGCTTACAGCAACATCTTGCCTCAGCCTCCTGAGTAGCTGGGACTACAGGTACCTGCCACAACGCCCAGCTAAGTTTTCTATTTTAGTAGAGATGAGGTCTCACCCTTGCTCAGGCTGGTCTCAAACTCCTGAGCTCGAGCAGTCCACCTACCTCAGCCTCCCAGAGTGCTAGGGTTACAGGCATGAGCCACACCCTACAGGCTGCATTTCTAACTAGCTTTTAAGGTGATGCTGATGCTTCTGGCCTGGAGACTACGCTTAGAACAGTGAAGGTTCAAGAGCTAGCAAAGTTAGGTTGTGAGCCATATCTAGGCTGCCATCTGCTTTTGAAAATAAAGCTTTATAGGAATGCATTCATTTACAGACTGAGTGCTTCCTAGCTATAGCAGCATTGTTGAACAGTTGCAGCAGACTGTTTGACCCTTACATCCTAAATTATTTACTTTCTGCCCTTCACAGAAATGTTTCTGATCCCTGTTTATGAATTTTCTTTTATTTTTTTCTTGCAGTTTTTGGCTGGGGCCAGGTTTGAACCCATCACCTCCAGTATATGGGGCTGGCGCCCTACTCCTTGAGCCACAGGCACTGCCCCGAATTTTCTTTTCTTTATTGCTAGTCATTCATGTGTCAGCCAAATGCCATGTATTTCCATTTCTGAGGCTTTGCACATGTGATCACCTCTGCCTTGATGTTCTTCTGTCCCTTCTCTTTGTAAACTCTTTCCTTGTTGCTCTCACCTCAGTTTAGATGCATTTCTTCCATGATGTGTTGCTTGGCCTTTGAAGACTGAGCTAGGTGACTGTCATATATACTTTTAGAATGTGAATTTCCATCATGACACTGACTCTAATTGCCTTGAATGGTAATTGCCTATTTTATTATCTGAATCTCCTGTTTGACCATGGACTTCCTGAGGACAGGGACAATATTTTTTAACTGTTGAATCCTGAGCACCAGGCACATAGTATTTAGTTTTATTTGATAACTTTTTTTTTTTTTTGCAGTTTTTGGCTGGGGCTGGGTTTGAATCCGCCACCTCCAGCATATGGGGCTGGTGCCCTACTCACTGAGCCACAGGCGTCACCATAAATTTGATAACTTTATGACAACGTTAGACACCTTTCTCATTTTTGAGCACCTTGGATGAAGAGACATCTTGGGATTATGGAGAAATTCAATGTAATCCTCTTCTCAGTACTGGTCTCCTTGAAGAGGATGAAATACTCAACAATGTCCCACATCCATTCAACACTATACATGCAAACACACACACACACACACAAACACACACACACACAGAGCTGTTCTCAGCAATCACTTCTGGGTTCAGCAGAGGACCTATATAATTTTTCAAATAAAAAATTTTAAGTATTTAAAACTGGGCCTTTTATTTTTTTTCTGGAATCTTTAGCACTGGGATACTTAAGAGCCAGGGTAAAAGTTTCAGCAGGGGGGAGAGAGAAACTTACTTCTACTGAGTCTTGGATTGTTTTTATTTTGTTCTCCTTTAATAAGGAGAATGGAAACCAGTTCAATGGGCCGTTTCAAGAGGGTAATCAGCCATTAGGTCAATTGCCTCTTTCAGGAAGCCAAGCGGTGGCTTACAAAGTTCATTTCCACTCACCATGGGCCAGTGGAATCTTGGGTGAAGAGCCAGAGCCTGCCCAGTCGGCCTGGGGTCTGGCTGCTATAGAGAGGCTCCTGCGGTTGAATTCTTTCTTGAACAGCACAGCATGTGCTTCCAGGGTGGCCCTTCGCTATGAAGGAGGCCTCCTGTGGCAAGGCTTAAAAACTTTAAGCCAACCATTGATTGAAGGTTGGTAAGATTATCTGGGTGAGATGATCTGCGCTAACCAGATGTGTATCAAACCACCAACTCTCTAATTCTTTCCTGAGATGTTTAAATCACCACTGCAATGTTTGCACATCATGACGCATTTGCCTCTTTTCTTCACACTCTTTTATTTCTGCTCATTTCTGGTCAGTTTTGCCAGGCCTGGTTCCCTCAAGTTCATGATCAGAACATATGTGTGTCCAGTGCCACTGCTTTTTTGTTATCACAGATGAGTGCTTATGACTTTTTAATATCATAGGCATTTCCTCTGCGATCTCTTTTACTCTCTTTTTGAGGCAAGAAAAAAGCTCCCGAGGAGAAATTATGTAACTCTAGAAACAACAACCAGCATTTGAGACATCCTGTGACAGTGAAAAGCCGAATTCCAGATGTCGGGTTTTGATTCTCCAAAGAAATGTATGCAAGAAAGGGAGGGATTGGGGTTGGATCAGGAACTCATTAGAGATCTGCTGACTTCCCTCTTGGCATGGTTGAGAGAGAGAGGCAGGCTGAGGTGGGCAGCACGTCTGGTCCAGCTGCCCTGAAAGCTACCGCCTCCATCTTACAAATGCCTGGTCCATCAGGAGTTTCCGTCCTGATGCTCTCAGTATGTATTTGCCACAGAACTTCTGAGGTAGGACAAACCGGACGGAAAGGTCCTTGGAAGAGAAAGCACATACACTTATTTTCTTGTGTGCCAGTCTGAATGTGTCTGCTGGACAAGTAATTTCTGGATGTTTTGAAGTTTGACCTTTGCCCCCACCTTTTTATGTGAAATAGCTGCTCATTTCACTGTTTTGGTTTTGTCATGGTTGGGATTGTTCAGGCCACACACAGACATACTTTTTTAGTTTTGGCAAGAAGTAAACAGCCACAGCCCATAAATTACACTCCTAAATATTTAGTGTACTTCGATGTGTTGAGGGTTTTTAAAGGAAAGGAAAGAAAACCAAGGATGGCTAAATACGAGCGTTACCCAGAGGAAAATAAAATCTTTTAATTTATTGTTTGAAAAGTTGAAAGTAGTCACTGAGAAACAAAAGTGAACTTTTGAAGCGTTCAAAGGAATCATATTCTGCTCCCGATGCAACTTCAAGGAAAACATCTCTTGATTTCAACACGATTTTAGATTAAGTGTTCCACAATGATGGGATGAAGAAATGCTTGCACTTATGAGTCAGTGAATCACTGAGGGAAGGATATGGTGATCCTGGAACCAATGGATGATCTAACGAGACTGCTCTGGGTTACATGGTGGACAGGAGCCAGGGAAGCTGACTTCTCAGCTTCCATTCCTAGGGGGAAGCCCACACTATCCTTCTCTGCCTGGAAGAGAAAATTTGGTGTACTCGCTTTAAGAGGTGCTAAAGCACAATTATTTGAATATATCAGAATGGATGCTGGAGTAGGAATGACGCTCACATTCTTTTTTTTTTTTTTTTGTAGAGACAGAGTCCCACTCTAACACCCTTGGTAGAGTGCTATGGCATCACAGCAACCTCCAACTCCCGGGCTTAGGCAATTCTTTTATGCCTCAGCCTCCCCAGTAGCTGGGACTATAGGCACCTGCCACAACGCCTGGCTATTTTTGTTGTTGTTGTTGCAGTTTGCCTGGGGCTGGGTTTGAATCTGCCATCCTTGGTATATGGGGCCGATGCCCTACCTGCTGAGCCACAGGTGCCACCCTTTACTGCCGCTCACATTCTTTACGTTCTTCACTTTCTAAGTGTGTTTACCCCTAGAGCTGTCCAGTAGCTGCCCTAGTATATTTAAAATGGAAAAGCATTTCTAAAACATTGATTTTCTTTTAGAAAAACACCAAGAACAACACAGAGCTTTTTAGTGAATTCTACACTGCATCAAGTGAGATGTTCCTGTGCTAGGTAATTTCCTCACAGTTTTATGCAGCTATCAGCACCAACATTATTTTGTTATTTTCCTGCTCAAAAACCTCCAGATTTCCTAATCTTGGCACTATTGACGTTGGGGTCTTAGTCTGGACAGCTAATAAACATCAGAAATTTATTTCTCATAGTTCAGGGGATTGGGAAGTCTAAGATCAAGGTGCCAGTCGATTTGGTGTCTGGTGAGGGCCAATTCCTCCCAGATAGCGCAGTTTTAACTCTTAACCTCAGAGAGTGAAAGAGGTCTATCTCAGGCTTTTTTTTTTTTTTTTTCAACAAGGGCACTAATCTCATTCATGAGGGCTCCACTCCCATGACTTTCCAAAGGCCCCACCTCCAAATAGCCCCGCCTTATATCTGCTTCTTAGGGGTGAAGATATCCACATATGAATTTGGGGGGGGGACAGAAACAATTAGACCATAGCACATCCTCACTTCCAATCATGACAATCAAAAATGTCTCCAGACACTGCCAAATGTTTACTATGCAGCAAAACCCACAAACCACCTGAGGAACACTGGTCTATTGAACAAAGAGTATAGGTCTTTCCTTCTCCATTGTTAAAAGTTGTGTCTCCATCTCCCTACTCTGTCCTTGAGGCACATCTGTCTCTCATTCCCCAAGCCACATACTTTAGTAGTGCCCTTTAGCCCTTTGTTCATGTGGCTTCCTCCAACACCCGAAATGCTTTTCTTCTTGCTTGTTCCCAGCTAAATCCTACCACATCTACAGGACACATTTTTAGTTCTGTCTCTTTCAGAGTCCCCACCCTCTTTGCTTTTCTCTTCTTAATATAGGTAGTATTCATTGTTCTCCTTGCTCTATTTGGGACAAGAGAAACTCCAGAGGTGTTTGGGATATCTGAGAACAGGGGAACCTCATGCTCCTGGAGAGAGCCCTGGGGAAGAACTATTGCCCAGGACAGCCCCAGAGTTCCCAATACTCAGAGGGGAACAGATGTTGCTGAGGGAGGAGCAGACCTTGCAGTAGGTTAGGCAATGCCTGGTGGTCACTTGAGTGGATGGATGCCAGAAGCCCAGATGGGGACAAGGAGCAAAGCCATTGGGAAAAGATAACAACATTGTGGACCAGCTTCATTGTATGGTGGTCCCTTGCCACTGCATAACCCATTCCAGGCAGTCAGTGGCAATACCAAGAGGTGGCTTTGAGGTTTAAGTGCCATACAATGGCATTAGATTCCCCTCTAACTACTTCTGACAATAATAATATTAGTTATTATTTTTCTATCACTAAAAGTGACCAACTGTACCAATATGTCTTGGATGTGCTGGGTGGAGAACCAGGGATATGTGACTTTCAGTTTTATAGCAGAGAGAGCCCCTGGCACATTGGGAAAAGTTGGTCACACTGTAGCATTATTACTGCTGCAACTGCCACCACGATTGTTACTGTAGTTTCTAGTGTTCTCTTTTAGGTGCAACTTAAGTTTCTCGATTTTATGCAAAGGTTGTTGAAAGCTGCTTTAAAAAAAATTTTTTTTGATCTATAACATAATCCAGAAAAAAGCTACTTACCACACGCACACCTTCAAGGGGACAATCATCTCTATATAGAATTCTGGAGTTGCCACTGCCACGGAGGCCTCATTATAACACTGGGCTGGGAGACTGGCCTGGCACTGGGCCCATCTGATTTGGGTCAGAACGCACATGGGTATGAGGTTCTACTGTGTTGATGGAATAGCCAAATATTCAAATGAGTATGTTTTCTTTTCCATTTATGCAGCTCAGACCTCTTTGCTGGTTAAGTGAATTGAGTGATCCCACCTCCTAGTCTGGGATTGCTGTAGGCAACTGTTCCATTTAGAAAGCACGCCGAGTTCCAGATAATCTAGCCAGCTAATTGGTCTGCAACAAAACAAAACAGACCCTTAAAACAAGCCAACAAAACTCGTTTAATTGTGTGTTTATACAAATAGAGTTGGCAACAGAAATACTTGTCTTGAGTTCTAGACTGGTATCCGTTACTGACAGGCCATATAATTTTGCATAGATGAGGTAACCCACTGGCTTTCTTATCTGTAAAAATGGGATAATTAGTATTATACTAATTAGTGATTTTGCTATACTAATTAGTGATTGGTTTATGTCAAATGAGGTGAGAGCATGATGAGAAGTGTGAAGTGTTTTGAAAATGTATTTTATCCTTGCTTCCTTATGGTAGGACAAAATTCTGACTTGTGTCTGTATCCCTAGAACTCTTAGCTGATCCTCATGAAGTTTCAAATAAATGGATGGAGGTGCTATGCTCGGACAAGGTTGACTTCTGGGAGAATTAGAACAAATGGCAGGACTTTTCTATGGATTCTTTTCTGTCCAAGGTTTTTGAGATTTCCAAACTGGAGCCAGAGTTATAGGAGACTGATTACATTAATGACCCCTATTCTACAGTCCTCCCTAACACATGGTTCTACAACCCCATTTTGGGGGGCCAGCCATATGACTTATTTGAGATAATTGGATGTTAGCAGGCATGATGCAAACAGAAGCTTGAACAGGCACTTGGGTATTTCTGCTTTTGCTTTTGCCCTCTGCTATTGCCTTGAGAAGAAGATGTTTGAACTAGGCAGCTGGTGAAGAATGCCAAGTCAGTCCAAATATCTTGGTCATGGCCAATCTAGATCAGTCACCAGCCAGCCAACACCCAAATATGTGAGTAAGCAGCCACTATTGCTGGCACGGGCAATTGAGACCAGCCAAGATCAGTAGAGCTCAGTCCAAATTAGCAGGATCCTGAGGACTTGATGAGTTCAACTAACTTAATTGAGATTTAGTGGTTGTTTTCTTATGCAGCTTCATTGGGGCAATAGATAATAATTGATATAAGAGCCTTTGGGCTAAAAGGTAAAAGGATGGTATAGTAGTTTCGTAGGGATGCGGTAACAAAGTACCACAAACTGGTGGCTTAGAACAACGGAAATTTGCTGCCTCACATTTCTGGAGGCTGGAAGTCTCAAAGTGGCATTCTTTGGCTTTAGGCACTTCACGCCACCCCTTCACTTGTGTTCTCCCTGTGTCTCCACATCATCTTTCTTTATGTGTCTGTCCCTGTGTCTAAGTTTGTTGTTTTTATAAAGACACCAGTTGTATACGAACAGGGCCAATCTTAGTCTTCTTTGTGCTGCTATAATAGAATACCTGAGACTGAGTGATTTATAAAGAACAGAAATTTATTTTCTCTCAGTTCTGGAGGCTGGAAGGCAAGATCAAGGCACTGGCAGGTTTGGTTGTCAGGAGAGGACTGTTCTCTGCTTCCAAGATGGAGCCTTGTTGCTATGTCCTCCTGTGGGAAGGAATGCCATGGCCTCACAGGGTGAAAGGCGGAAGATCAGGGAAGCTAATTTTGAGGAAGCCTGTTTGAATAGTGCCTTCATCCTATTTGTGATGGAGGCGCCTACATAGCCTAATCACTTGTTAAAGGCCCCACCTCTTAATACCTTCACATTGGCATTAAGTTTTAATACTTAAATTTTGGAGAAGACATATTCAAACCATAGTAGGGCCTAAAGACCCCATATCCTAATGACATCATTTTAACTTTATTACATTCAGAAAGACTCTATTTCCAAATAAGGTCACATTCTGAGTTACTAGAGGTTAGAATTTGATGTATCTTTTGGGGATACAATTCATCTGTAACAAGTGGCCAGGTTGCCGTGAGTTACCACTGAGGACGTGAGAGCCCTTCACATGGTCTAACTTAAGGGAGCCTCCTGACACCATCCTCCCCAGATCCCTTTACCCAACATGCTGGAAATATCTTGCGGTCTGTTCCTTCTAGGAATATCCCCTTGGATTGTTGGAAGATCAGGAAAAACATAATTAACAACTAGTATCTTTGTTATAAGGTAAAATGAGCAAACTTAGAAAACTAAGCCAGAAGAAAGGATGGGAAGAGAAGGAAGTCTGTGTAGAGGAAGGGGTCAAAGGCCACCTTTGGCCACTCCTCAGTTATCCCTAAGCCTAAGCAGTGGCAGTGCTTGCATCCTGGGGGGTGACTGGTAGGCGCGTGTCAGGACTTAGGCTGAGATTCCCAGGAGACACTCCTATGTTCCTGACCTAAAGACCCATCATCCAACAAATGATTTTGTTGCTCTGAACTTCACTAATTCTAAGTAAACACATGTCAAAAATGTTTTCAAAACAATATGTTTAAAACATACCTAAGTTTTGATACTTTATTTTTATTTTATTTTATTATCTTTATCATTAAATCATAGCTGTGTACAATAGTGCAATCAAGGGGTACAATGTGCTGGTTTCATATACAATCTTAACTATTTTCATCAAAATGATTAACATAGCCTTCCTGGCAATTTCTCCG
>CAUYRH010142547.1:0-14898 GCA_963574655.1 Perodicticus potto | reverse complement strand
TACTCAGCCCTACTATGAAACTAATTTATAGCTTTCATATGAAGGCTATAACCCAATTATAGCACAAGAATATGGGGAAAAGGGCAAGGGAGGGGAGGGAAGAGGGGAGCATGGGTGGAGGGAAGGTAATTGGTGGGACCACACCTACAGTGGATCTTAGAAGGGTACAGGTAAAACTTACTGAATGCAGAATATAAAGGTCTTAACACAATAACTAAGAAAATGCCATGAATGCTATGTGAACCAGTTTTATGAAAATATTTCATATTGTATATGAAACCAGCACATTGCACCCCATGATTGCATTAATGTACACAGATATGATTTAATAAAAAAAGTAAAAAAAGTCAACATGGCTGAGAGAAGATTAAATGTTAAAAAAAATTGTATATGTACACCATGGAATACTATGCAGCCTTAAAGAAAGATGGAGACTTTACCTCTTTTATGTTTACATGGATGGAGCTGGAACATATTCTTCTTAGCAAAGCATCTCAAGAATGGAAGAAAAAGTATCCAGTGTACTCAGCCCTACTATGAAACTAATTTATAGCTTTCACATGAAAGCTACAACCCAATTATAACCCAAGAATATGGGGAAAGGGGAGAGGGAGGGGAGGTGAGGGGAGAGGATGGGTGGAGGGAGGGTAACTGGTGGGACCACACCTACGGTGCATCTCACAAGGGTACATGTAAAACAAAACAAACAAAAAAAAAAAAGACTGCATGTTCTCAGAGCCTAAATTATTTACTGTGTGGCCCTTTACAAAAAAGGTTTACTGATCCCTGAGCTGTAGCAAAGCGAATTTAAAGCTACCCATTAAGTTATGAAAAGTTACAGATATATATGTGGGATTGCTAACACTTTACATATGACCATCAGATGAATCTCCCTAAAACATAGTTCAAACCAGTCCCTCTCCTACCAAAAATCTTCCCTTAGTACCCCTTGCCTACAGAGGGAAGTTTAAACTCTTTTTTGTTTGTTTTTCTCTGAGACAAAGTCTCACATTGTCACCCTTGGTAGAGAGCCATGGCATCATAGCTCACAGCAACCTCCAACTCCTGGGCTTAAGCGATTCTCTTGCCTCAGCCTCCCAAGTAAGTAGCTGGGACTACAAGTGCCTGCCAGAACACCTGGCTATTTTTAGAGGTGAGGTTCTCACTTTGGCTCAGGCTGGTCTCTAACCAGTGAACTCGGGCAATCCATCCACCTTGGCCTCCCAAGTGCTGGGATTACAGGTGTGAGCCACCAAGCCCAGCCAAGTTTGCAGTCTTTAACAGATCCTGCAGACTCAGGCCTCAAACTTCCATTCTAACCACATATCCCAAATCTCCCTTTCTGTAGCATATACCCCAGATGACATGAATTATTTGATGTCCCTTTTCATTCTCTGTATCATTCCTACTATATGAAATGCCCTGTCCTTAATACAGTGTCACACAGTAAAATAAAGAGGGCCTTTAGAGTTGAGTTTATGCACTAATTCAGCCTCTTGCCCTGTTGGTTTAATTCAACCAATTTCAACCTTTGAATTTCAGTTTCCTCATCTATAGAACAGTAATAAAAATCCTTATCTCATAAAATTGTTACAAGATGTAATGCCTAGCACATGGGAACTGCTAAACAAGTGATAAGGGTTATTAATTCTGCCCAACTCCAATGCTACTTCTTCCTTTGCTTCTCTCTGGCCCTCCAACCAGGAAATGAGTTCTCTTTTCCTGTCACATTCCATCATGTCCACCTGTCCTGCTCTTATGGCTCTCGTCCATAACCATGACCTTATATGACAGTTATTTTTTCCCATAGCTTATCTCCCCTACCATGTCTGCCTAGGAACCTGTTGAGGGCAGTATCCATCTGTGACTCACTCTGATGCCTGACAGCTCTGAGAAAAATAACTTTAATATAGTATGTACACAAGTATGTATTGAATGAACAGTATGTGTTCGCTGAACTATATATAACACTTGTTGGTGTCTCGTGTTGTCTTGGGTTATAAGCAGGGGCAATATCACTTGTTCTGAATAACACCCAACGTCACTTCTTAGCAAGTATTCAAACAACATCAGAGACTGAAACTGCCAACATAAAAACAAAGAGCAAACAGAAAAGCAGACAATATAGTCATCTTTCAGAACAATGGTATTTTTATTTTCGATTAGTATAAGTTATAATCATCTTGCACTCTGACAATCACAAATAGATTACATTTAAAGGGAGGAGGGGAAATCAACCACTTCCCCAAGAAAGCCATGTTGTGTATCATTCGTAATGGAAAAGCAAGCATCTCAGGGCTGGGCGTGGTGGTTCACGCCTATAATCCTAACACTCTGAGAGGCCCAGGTGGGTGGATTGCCTGAGCTCACAGGCTGAGCAAGAGACCCGGCCTCTAAAAATAGCCAGGGGCTGTGGCACACGCTTGTAGTCCCCAGCTACTTGGGAGGCTGAGGCCAGTGAATCACTTTAGCCCAGGAGTCTGAGGTTGCCGTGAGTTATGACGCCATGGTACTCTACCCAGGATGACAAAGTGAGACTGTCTCGAAAAGAAAAAAGGGCAGTGTCTGTGGCTCAAAGGAGTAGGGCAACAGTCCCATATGCAGTAGGTGGTGGATTCAAACCCAGCACCGGCCAAAAAAAACTGCAAAAAAAAAAGAAAGATAAAGAAAGAAAAGAGAAGAAAGCATCTCATGTACTCAAAACTAATTTGAAAGTAGTAGATGAGGGCTGGGTGAGGTGGCTCATGCCTGTAATCCTAGCACTTGGGAGGCCAAGGCAGGTGGATTGCCTGAGCTCACAGGTTCAAGACCAGCCTGAGCCACAACGAGACCTCATCTCTTAAAAATTAGCCAGCATTGTGGCAGGCGCCAGCTACTTGGGAGGCTGAGGCAAGTCGCTTAAGCCCAAGAGTTTGAGGTTGCTGTGAGTTGGGACGCCACAGCACTTTACCCAGAGAGACAGAGTAAGACTGTCTCAAAAAAATAAATAAATAAATAAAGTCAAGAATGGGGGAGGGAGGCTCAGCACCTGTGGCTTAAGCGGCTAAGGCGCCAGTCACATACACCTGAGCTGGCAGGTTCGAATCCAGCCTGGGCCTGCCAAACAACAATGATGGCTGCAACCAAAAAATAGCCGGGTGTTATGGCATGCGTCTGTAGTCCCAGCTACCTGGGAGGCTGAGGCAGGAGAATTGCTTGAGGCCAGGAGTTTGAGGTTGCTGTGAGCTGTGATGCCACGGCACTCCACTCAGTGTGACAGCTTGAGGCTTTGTCTCCAAAAAAAAGAATGGAGGAGTGAGAGGGGAAACGGCGTGGGAATCTCCCACCTAACAGGTCCAATGTAGAGGTGCATGGCACACCTCCTGGGTGAAGGACTCAACCACAACTTGGACATTACCTAACAAATGCTAAAATGTAATCTAATCAAATGTACCCTTACATTAATACACAATTTGAAACAAAGAATTATTATTCATAACATCAATTACCTCTGAGCTCAGAGCTAAGTAAATCTAAATATTCAAACAGGACCTACATTTAAAGAATTAAATCATCATACACAGTTGTGACTAAAGCTTTATCTAGAGCTTTATACAAAATCAGACACGAGCAGGATAAAATGTGGAAATCAAGTTCCTCCTGGGTTAACAACTTCAAGAAAAACTGTAGCTCATTTTTGCAGCAAAGTACAGCTAGTCTCACTGCTTCCAAGAAATACCAGCTACTTGATGTGATGGTCCATTTTATTTAATTAGTTAAATAAAAAGGTATCAATTATTCTTCCTGCCTTTTAATGCCAGACTGCAAATGACAAAATAGATCCACACACATAAATACAAAATTCATTGCTGATACTTGCCATTGTAGGCAGTGACATTTCATTTTACAACTAGATCACAGCCAAAAACAAAAGTCTCTGCTTCCAACTATTTCTGCTTATGCATTTCCCTTCAGACACCTACTGAAAATTACACATTCACCAACAGATACATTAGTAACCTAAAAATTCATTAACAACTTCCATTATTTAGCCATTTCCATTTGCAAAGCACTTTTATAATCCATTAATTCCTTTGAGTGTCACAACAACCCTGAGAGGTGGGTATAATTACCCCCATTTTACAGATGAAGTAATTTTTGTCAGATCCCAAGATAGTGAAGGCCAAGACTATAAACCCAATCTTCTAATGCCAATTCCACTGCTCCCCTTTCTTTCCTCCTCCACACAAAACAAGAGCATATCTTTGTTTTGCTTCCACCCTACCTACTCTCAGAAAGTTACCCAGCTGGCACAGTGTGAGGAAGCACAGTGGGAATATAAACATTAATGCGGTCAAGACAGTGGGGAACATCCAGCCTTGGCCTCTAGCTACGCAGGCTTTTAGAATCCATGTAACTGAAAGGAAGGAAATGGACCATGAGTTAGCTGATGGGTTTTGTTTCTACCTGTCCTATTTTTAGCTTTCTATGTTACTCAGACACAGAAAATCACAAGTATCAAGGAGCTCCTGGCCCAGGATGTCTCCATGCAAAGGTTTCAGCCTGCATAACTGCTGACTCCTACCACTTTTAGACTTAGAAAAAAAGGAAAGAATAAAAAAAAAAATTACCTGAAAAAATAAAAACAAATACAAGCCTGTGCAAGAGGGAGACCCCATTTCTACTAAGAATAGAAAAAAATTGCTGGCATCATGGTGGGCACCCGTAGTCCCAGCTCATTGGGAGGCTGAGGCAAAGAGGATAGCTTGAGCCCAAGAGCTTGAGGTTGCTGTGAGCTATGATGATGCCATGGCACTCTACCCAGGGTATACAGTCAAAACTATGTCTCAAAAAATAATATATATATACACACACATATACATGAAATAAATAAATAAAATAAACAACAACAAAAAAATAAACAAAAACCACTACCTTCCCCTTGCCTACAAAACTTTTGCCCTTCCCCAAATTTTCTTTCTTTCTTTTTTTTTTCTTTTGAGACAAAGTCTCACTATGTTGCCCTCAGTAGAGTGCCATGCCATGACAGCTCACAGCAACCTAAAACTCTTGAGCTAAAGCAATTCTCTTGCCTCAGCTTCCTGAGTAGCTGGGACTACAGGCACTTGCCACAACACCCGGCTCTCTTTTTGTTGCAGTTGTCATTGTTGTTTAGTTGGCCCAGGCCAGGTTCGAACCCACCAGCCTGAGTGTATGTGGCTGGCACCATAACCACTGTTCTACAGGCGCCAAGCCATCCCCCAAATGTTTTATTGAATGTTTTTTTCATAGAAATCTTAATCTCTCTTATATGCCTTAGCACATAGATTTTCAGCTAACCATTCACTTCACAAAGCCATTCCCCTCCAAGGGCTCATGAAAAAGCTTGGTTTGACTATGAATACTGCACCAAGCAGTTTATTGTAATAAGTAAACACAACCAAAGAAAAAGCCCAAATATTCCCCCTCTTCCTTTCATTGAACCCTCACCTTTCTAATTTTGTAGTACAACCTACATATCCTTAACCTCTCAATGAACTCTTCTAAGGGGAGACATAACTCAAAGACTATAAGGATCAGCATTTCAAACACCCCATCTTTAAGGTGCTACCAGGAGCAGGCCACAATAGGAGAAACCATTAAAGGATCAAACTCAAATCAAATGACCTGCAGGAACTTGTACAGTTTATATATTCTGACCAAAAGTGAAGAGATAACATGTGTAGGGAAAGGAGGTACCAAAGAACAAACCAGAGGAGCTGTATAAGAAATACCAGTTGGTAGCAGTTACCATCACTCTGCCCCTTCTAAGCCTTTCTCTCTGCTCTTGGTTGGCTGCATTTGACTAAGAAGGTCCCCACACTGATCTTACACACAATATTTTGTAGAAAAATCCACTGGAAACAAAGGTATAAGCACTCACGACATATTTGCCAATGACTTTGACTTTATTTTTCACAATCATCTTTAAGCCAAGAGAAAAAAAATATCAGTTCACCCAATCATTACCCTCCATTCTTCTGGGTATATACTTTGGCACAAAGGGTTGGGTTGCCTACACTCTCATTGGGGATGTTTATTATTATTATTTTTTTTTTTTTTTTGCTGTTTTTGGCCGGGGCTGGGTTTGAACCTGCCACCTCCGGCATATGGGGCCAGCGCCCTACTCCTCTGAGCCACAGGTGCGGCCCTATTATTCTTTTTTCACTCCAAGCCTCTTGCCAACCAGCAGAAACAAAACCCCCACACACAGTTGAGGAAGGAGGGAGCATCCCACAGCTGAGTCAGCTGTGACCACTGAGACAGCCAAGCTAGGTGAAGTTTCCTCAACTCCACTGCCCCTAACCCTAGCCTTACATTTCACTCCCTGGAGGCTGGGCTCCTTGTTCCAGACAGCAGGCAGATCTTTTATTTTTTTTTTTTTCACTCTTCAGCAGAATTCAGCAGAATGTGAAGGCATCCAATAATCCTGAGTTTAGACTGACCTTGACCTTTAACACAGCTCAGTATGTTAAAGAAAAATGTTGCTGGGGTATAGGTACTTTCCTTAGAAAATAACTTGCCATGGGGAATTTTTTATTGCCTCACATTTATCTGTAGCAACCAGAGGCCAATACAAAATCATTATTCAAGCTGCTGACCTTAATTCCCAATTCTTTAGGAGGTCCTGGGGAAGTTCCTTGGTCAACTTAGAAGCCACCTTGCCCCAGAAAAGGGTGCTGAACATGTTTGACAGTACAGGCAAATTGCTCCTCCAGAACAACGAACAGTCAAGTAAGGATAATTACAGAGGAGAGGGTTCCTGGCGAAACTCGGATCCTATTTTATAAGATCGAAGCCAACAAAGAGAAAATCCAAAAGTTCTGGTTGTATCCACCACTTCCTACTTCTACTGTCCTCACTCACATTGGCCTCAGAAACCAGGGCTGGGAGTCATCCAGCAACCTCCCTTCCCCCTGCGGTGTGGAAAAGCTTAAAGGCCAGAACCACTAGCTCAGGGAAACAGCTCATCTAAGCCTTCCACTTACTTCTCATAGCGCCGATAAGTGCGTTGCCATCTTTGATCACGTCTTTGATGAATTTATTGGTCCTCTCCAGCTCCTGCTCATAACACTTGAGCCTTTCACGAAAATCCGGGCTGTCCAGGTAGCAGTCGCTGAACTCCAGCGGGGGGTGCCCCATGGTTCTGATGGCGTAGGAGAAAGAGAGAAAAGACACAAAGACCAATACCATCAGTGGCAGAGTGGGAGAAGTAAACCGGATAGACTGAGAGCAAGACCCACTCAGCCTCCCTCCCTTTGGGGGATAGGTACCTATTCCAATGAGACTCCTGGGGAGCGCTGGCTGGTTGGAGAACAGGCGGTCAGGCAGTTGCTTCGGGGAACAGGCTGAGCTAACTATTGCAGCCAGATCCTGGCGGGGTTCTGCCTAGCAAGCCGCATACTCCCTAAGCATCGTTCCCCCGGAGACTAGCTGGATCCTTCCCTAGCAATTAAAAACCTGACACTTCGGTCTGCCCAGTGTGTAGGAGGGGATGGGCGCCGGGGCAGAGGGCAGCCTCTCCTCGTTCTGGAGCTAGCAGATTTCCTTTGCGGAACTCCGCGGGCAACCCAGATTGCACTGTCCCCTCCCCCTTCTTAAAGCTGGCGCCTGCGCCCCGCCCCGCCCCGCCCCAGCAAAGCCTGAGCGCCAAGCCCCAGCACTCGGGCTCCTTCTTCAACTCTCTGCCTTGTACCCAAGGCTTCCTTTGCCAGGGCCTGCCGGCTGCTGTGAATTCTTCCTTGTCTCAAGGAGCCGACCTGTGTTCTGTTAGCCGTCAGAGCGTTTAGTCGCGGCGGCGATGAAACTTAGGCTTCCTCCACGGACACCGGAGCTGGAAGAGGAGAGCGATGGCGCGACGCACAATAGCTGCGGTAGCCTGGCGCTTCCCTGCGGAAACCGGGGAGCAGTCAGCGCCCTAGGACTCCAGCTGGAAAGCGTGGCGGCCTGGGAGATGTAGTCTTTCCGTTTTCACGCCCCATGACTCCTCCCTGTGGTCTCCCCACCATCCTGCTAGGGCGGCTACGCTCCCAGAACAGCATTCCCAGCCTGCCCCAGGCTAGCTGGCGGGCGCCAGCCCCAGGGACAGGTGTGCGACAATGGAGTGGGGAAAAGTTTCTGGAACTAGAGCCAGAACCCAGGAGAAATTAGATGATGGGAGGCTGTCTCTCACTTGTCATTATTTGTCTGAGTTGTGGATTCTTTTTTCTTAGCTTCTTTCCAGCCCTCCTCGAACCTACCGCTTTTTTTCCCCTCTACCCTTTTCTATTTATCCTGCTCTAAGCGCTCTAATTCCCATGGGCCTTAAACTTGAAGGGTTGACTCCTACTATAGAGTCTGTTAGGCTCAGAACTCCCTACCAAAGAAAGGGAGGCTGTAATGTGAAGTTAACTTTTTCCTGAATAGGACCTCAAGTGCATGGTTTTTGTGACCCAAATAATTGCATAAACTGATAATTAAAGCATATGATTTTCCATACATAAGAAGAGGATGTTATAAATTGTCTTGCCGCTTGGCAAAGAGTCCTCTTGTTCATTTTATATTTTAGGAGAACCGGGGCTGCTCTTAATAGAGGCTGTGTTGAGATTAAGAGTAGCTAGAGGCTCAAAAAACTGAAAAAAATAGTGTGTACATGGGCAACAAGATCCACTTTGGTTTTGCAGAAGTATTTAGACTAGATTGCCCTTCACGGAAGGCCAAGAGAAGCCAGAATTGATGGGGATCGTAGTTGTAAACAGAGTAACAATGGCTAACCCACCTCTGTTTAGTGTCTTGTTGCTTCTACAACAAGTTACTGCAAATGTGGCGGCTTAAGTCAATATAAACTTATGTTACAGTTCTGGAAGTCAGAAATCAGAAATGAGCCTCGCTGGGCTAAAATCAAGATGTCAGAAGGGCATCTGGATACTGGAGGGGGAAATCCATTTCCTTACCTCTTCCAGCTTCTAGAAGATGCCTATATCCTTTGGCTAAACAGTTCTCTTTCCTCATCTTTAAAGCTAATAATTGCCACTCAAGCCTTTCTTACACTACCTCACTCTCACTCTGAGCCTTCTGCCTCCTCTTTCACTTACAAAAACCCTTATGATTACATTGGGTACATGGGCTAATCCATGATAATCTCCCCATCTCGAGATCCTTAATTTGCCAGCACTCTGGGAGAAGGAGGCCAAAGATAGCTCAAGAGATGGTGACCAGCCTGAACTAGAACGAGACACACACCCCCACCCCGCACTAAGGCCCTGTCTCTAAAAATAGCCAGGCATTGCGGCAGACACCTGCAGTCCCAGTTACTAAGGAAGAGAAGGTGAGAGACTCGCTTGAGCCCAAGAGTCTGAGGTTGGTGTAAGCTATGATGTCACGGCACTGTACTGGGGCGACAAAGTGAGATTCTCCCCACAAAATAAATAAATAAATAAATAAATAAATAGAAAAAATAAAAAAAAATCCTTAACTTAATCACATCTGGAAAGTTCCTTTTGCATGTAAGATGATATATTTATAGGCTCCAGAAATTAGAACATGAACATCTTTGAGGGGAAAGCATTGTTCTAACTACCACACAATCTGTAATCCTATAACACACCTCACTAATCCTCAAAACAGCCCTATGAGATTGATATTACTATTATAGTAGTTTTGAGACAGAGTCTCACTCTGCTACCCAGGATAAAATACATAGTGTCAGCATAGCTCACAGCAACCTCAAACTTCTGGGTACAAGTAAGTGATCCTCCTACCTCAGCCTCCGCAGTAGCTGAGACTATAGGAGCTCACCACAATGGCTGGCTAATTTTTCTATTTTTAGTACAGAAGGAGTCTCACTCTTACTTAGGCTAGTCTCAAACTTCTGAGCTGAAGCAACCCTCTCCCCTTAGCATTCCAGAGTGCTAGGATGACAAGCCTGAGCCATCACACCTGACCATTATTATTATTTTATCTATTTAAAAATAAGAAAGCTGGCTTGACGTCCATAGTTTAGTGAGTAGGGCACCAGCGCATATACCCAGGATGGCGAGTTTGAATGTGGCCCCTGCCAAACTGCAACAAAAACATAGCCCAGCGTTGTGGTGGGCGCCTACAGTCCCAGCTACTTGGAAGGCTGAGGCAAGACAATCGCCTAAGCTCAGGAGTTGGAGGAGGTTGCTGTGAGCTGTGACGCCACAGCACTCTACCAAGGGTGACATAGTGAGACTCCGTCTCAAAAAACTAAAAAATAAAGATAAAATAAAAATGAGAAAGCTGAGGGCCAGGTGTGGTGGCTCATACCTGTATTCCCAGAACTTTGGAGGCCAAGGAGAATGGATTGCCTGAGTTCACAGGTTGGAGACCAACCTGAGCCAGAGCCAGAGCTCCTCTCTAAAAATAGTTGGGTGTTGTGGCACATGCCTGTAGTACCAGCTATGTGGAAGGCTGAGGCAAGAGAATTGCTTAAGCCCAGGAGTTTGAGGTTGCTGTGAGCTATGACACCACAACACTCTACCAAGGGTGACAAAGTGAGAAACTCTGTCTCAAAAAAAAAAAAAAAATATATTGACCAAATTACTTACGAAAGAAGTTCAAAGTACAATAAGCACATTCTTTTTTTACTCTTTTTTTTTCTTTTCTTTTTTTTTTTTTTGATAAACATGATTTAGGCTCGGCGCCCATAGCACAATGGTTACAGCGCCAGCCACATACACTGAGGCTGGCAGGTTCAAATCTGGCCCAGGCCAGCTAAAACAGCTATGACAACTGCAACAAAAAATAGCCAGTTATTGTGGTGGGCGCCTGTAGTCTCAGCTACTTGGGAGCTGAGGCAAGATAATCACTTAATCCCAAGAGTTTGAGGTTGCTGTGAGCTGTGACGCCCTGACACTCTATCCAGGGTGACACAGTGAGACTCTGTCTCAAAAAGAAAGAAAGAAAGAAAGAAAAACATGTTTTAAGTGTGCTTTGGAAGTTTAACTCTAGGTTCAAGTGTTGCAGAATGGTAGAGTCCAATGAGGAAACTCTTTCTGAAAATTAATCAGTAGCCGCATCCCAGGGAAAGATTTTGTCTCCTACTCTTTTTATCTTTAAGGTTTATGTATGGGAAAATGCTCAAAATGGACTTTATTTATTTTTTTTTTGAAACAGTCTCACTTTGTCACCCTCAGTAGAGTGCTGTGGCATCATAGCCCACAGTAACCTGAAACTCTTGGGCTCAAGTGATTCTCTTGCCACAGCCTCCCAAGTAGCTGGGGCTACAGGTGCCTGCCACAACACCCAGCTATTTTTAGAGGTGGGGTTTCACTCTGACTCAGGCTGGTCTCAAACCAGTGAGCTCAAGCAATCTACCCGCCTAAGCCTCCCAGAGTGCTAGGATTACCGAGATGAACCACTGCGCCCAGCCTTCAAAATGGACTTGAAGTACACTGTGGATTGAGAAATGCAAATACTAAGGGAATGTGTCCAATGAACATATACATATAGTCTTCTGCTGTAGCAAGATTGCTTTTAGCATTCAGTCATTCAACAAACATTTTTTGAACATTTGCTATATGCTTTGACTTGGAGAGCTTATCCATATATTTTTCACTACTATAAATATTACCATTGATATTACTAATGTTAGTTACACTAACGCTTATCTAACTTCCTATACTCAAAGCATTTTACAGTCATCTGTATTATCCTTGATCTAGACAATGCAACTAAAGCACAGTCAAAAACAAATGCCCTGGACCAAATACTTAAGCAGAAACCAGATTAAAATTAGAACTCAGTTCCTCAGATAATAGTGGTATTCATTAAGCACTATCATCGATGCTTTATATACTTTCTCCCTAACTCTCACAACAACCCCGTATGACTAGGGTCTCCAAATTTTTATTGCTATAACCCCTAAAAGAATTTTGAAAAGTTATGCATTCCCTTATACATTTTTAGGTTAACATCTACATTTTTCATTTTTTTCAGATAGAGTCTTACCCTGTCACGCCTGGATTGGTGTCATAATAGCTCAGTGCAACCTCAAACTCTTGGTCTTGAGCAATCCTCTTGCCTCAGCCTCCCGAATAGCAAGGACTACAGGCATGTGCCACTACCCCCAGCGACTGTTTCTGTTTTTAGTAGAGATGGGGTCTCCCTCTTGCTCAGTTTGATCTCGACTCTTGAGTTCAAACAATACACCTGACTCAGCCTCCCAGAGTGCTGGGCTTGCACGCATGAGTCACCAAGTCCATCCAACAGCTGCATTTTTCATCAAGCTTAAATAGTTGCAGAGGGTTTAAATTCTAGCATACTCAAAATAATGACGATGATACATTTTATACTTGAAGTCTTCTATTGATCACCATACTAATTTTCTCTGCAACAAAAATATGTCCATAAATAGAAATTGAATTATTTTTATTTTCCTGTTGAACATGTCTCCAGGAATAAAAATTCTTTTGTATTGAGTTATAATAGTGATTATTATTCATACACAACAAATAAAAATGATGTAAAGGTATTATACAATATGATTTTTTTTGAGAGAGAGAGAGTTTCACTTTGTTACCTTCGGTAGAGTATCATGGCATCATAGCTCACAGCAACCTCAAACTCTCGGGCGTAAGTGATCCTCTTGCCTCAGCCTCCCAAGTAGCCGGGACTACAGGCGCCTGCCACAATGCCCAGCTATTTTTAGAGATGAGGTCTCACTCTTCTTTTTTTCTTTTTTTTTTTTTTTTTGCTTCATAAATAAAAGGTATTCTTTTATTACAAATTTCTGAAGACATTACTTTTTAAGGCTTTCTGTCTCTGTGTGATCTCTATTTTCCCTGAGTGCCTTTTTCTGTCTCCATGTCTGCCTCAGCGGCTTCCTCAGACACTTGTTTATCTTCTGTGTATCGTAGCTGCTCCTGATTAAACATGGCACAGGGACGGGGGCAAGGTGAGCCTAGTGCCCGGGAACTTTGGACCTCACAGAAGAGTGTGCCATTAATTTGGGAAACCCCCATGTCAGTACCTTTAGCTCTGTTCTGGTGGAGTGGTCCCATTCCTCAATAAAGGGGCTGGCGGCCAGGGTTCTGCGACCCTGTGGGGAGTGGGAGGTGGCAGCACCCAGGCCCTCAGGGTGCAGTGTGTGTGGATGTGTCCTTTCTGTGCGTGAGAGGTCCCTTTGTCCTCCTTTCAGAAAATAAACCTCTAGACCAGTGTTGCTGTACAATAAAGTAAATGATAGATGTGTGGCAGTCATTTAAATTTAAATCATTTGACATTAAATAAAATTAAGAAGTCATCTCAGTTATACCGGCCACATGTTAAGTAGTCACCAGCCACCTGTCCCTGGTGGATGGCACAGACACAGCTTCTCACTGGCACAGAAAGTTCTGTTGGATGGAGCTGGGTGGACTTTTCTGGGCAGGGGAGGGGCACACAGCTGCTTCTGCCCCAGTCCTCCTCCGGCCCCAGTCGCTGGTGTGTCTCTCCAATCCTTGTGACTTCTGAGGCTTCTGTGGAATACATCAATTCAGTTCTCAGCTTTTGCTAATGTCAATTGTGGTTTTCACTGGTTATGTAAGTCATTTTCTGCATACCCGTCTAATTTCCAGCTCCTAAAAGTTAGTTGCCATTTTCTTCTCTACTGTTCCCCTCATATATTTGTGTATTTGGTCCTTTTGTCCCCGCTGTGCACTCGCCCTCTCCTCAGCATCGTTCCTGGTCTGTGTCTTCAGTCTGGCGTGCCTCCTGTAAGGTCCTGTGCACTGCGATCCTCTGCCTCGCCATGTCTGAGGCCTGCTAGGGTCTGGTTCGCCGTCATCTCCTCCTGGTCTGTCTCTTCAGTCTGACATCCCTCTGGAAAAGTCCTGTGCACCGTAAGCCTCTGCTTCGCTGTGTCTGAGGCCTTCCGGGGTCTGGTTCGCTATTGTTCTCCTCTTGGTCTCTTGAGTTTGCTTCCTGACTCTGGCCTCTGTTCTCCCAGAATGACCTCGGGGCTCCGTGAGCTCACATCTGGGCTCCTCGCGCTCACATCTGGGGCTCCATGCGCTCACGTCTGGGCTCCACGTGCTCACATCTGGACTCTATGCACTCACATCTGGGCCTCCACACGCTCGGGTCCATAGCTGAAACATGCCATCTCCAGCCCCACCTGTTCCTCTTATTTAATATCCGCTGTTTCTCTGCAGATCCCAGCTTTGTGGCACTTCCTCTGAAGCCTCACCTGATTAACCCTGATGTAGAGTTAGGGTTAACTAACTCCTCCCCCACAAAATATGGCCATTCATTCCCACCGTTCGTCCATCCATCCGCCTAGTGGGTTTGTTCTGCACGTGTCGTTCTGCTGTCTGCATTTTCTCCTTAGAATAAAGCTTATCATGTTGTATGAGGTCTCACTCTTGCTCAGGCTGGTCTCAACCTCGTGAACTCAGGGTCTCACAGGGCTAGGATTACAGGTGTGAGCCACCACACCCCACCTTGTTGTTTTGGGGTTTTTTTGTTTTGTTTTGAGGCAGTCTCACTTTGTCACCCTTTGGTAGAGTCCTGTGGCGTCATAGCTCACAGCAACCTCAAACCCCTAGGCTTAAGCAATTCTCTTGCCTCAGCCTCCAAAGTAGTTTGGTACTATAGGCGCCCGCCACACCACCTGACAATTTACAGAGGTCAGGCCTCGCTCTGGCTCAGGCTGGTCTTGAACCTGTGACTTCAGGCAATCCACCCATCTCGGCCTCTCAAGTGCTGGGATTACTGTGATTACAAGTCTGAGCCACCATGCCTGGCCGTTTGTTTATTTTGTGCCAGAGACTCCCTCTGTCACCCGGGCTACAGTGTGGCAGTGCCATCATAGCTCACTGCAACCTCACACTCTTGCCTCAGCCTCCTAGTAGCTAGGACTACAGGTATTCACCTCATGCCCAGATAACTTTCCCGTTT
>CAUYRH010142544.1:0-77226 GCA_963574655.1 Perodicticus potto | reverse complement strand
CCCTTTTTTCATGAGAAATTTTCTGAGTGCTTTGCTAAGAGGAATCTCTAGAATGGAAGAAAAAGTATCCAATGTACTCAGCCCTACTATGAAGCTAATCTATAACTTTCATATGAAGGCTAAAACCCAGTTATAGCACAAGAAATGGGGAAAGGGGCAAGGGAGGGGAGGGGAGGGGGGAGAATGGGTGGAGGGAGGCGGATTGGTGGGATCACACTGTGCATCTTAGAAGGGTACAAGTGAGAACTACTAAATGCAGAATATAAATATCTTCATATAGTGATTAAAAGGCCATGAAGGCTATGTTAAATAAAAAAAAATTTTTTTTCTGAGTGCATAGATAGATGTTTTTGGATAGTCAAAACTGGTGCAAGAAGTATGCCATTGATTTTATTTCAAAGAAAATAAGTAAAATAGATCTGATAGAAATAGTGTATGGATGTGTATGGGGGGGGTGGGATTTAGGATGGAGTGTTATTTTTGGGTTTTATATTAGAAGGCATTTGATCAGCCGGTGGCTGTACTCCACCATTCCTTGAAGAACCTGGGCCCCTAACTCTGTGCTCTGAAACCAAGACTGGAAGAAGACCGAAAACGCAGTTCAAAATTCAGCTGGAGGAAATACATACCCCAGCCCAAGAGATAATACCACAGCAGGCGCTGCCCCTCGGTGAACACAGACACCACAATGAGAGTGTGAAGATAGATCCCCTCGCAGAGCATCCAGAAATAGTTGCAGGACATCATGTATTGGTGGAAGAAATGCAGAATCTTGCAGCTCACCTGTCAGACAGGAGTGAAGACACTCAGGGCAAGACATGGGTAGAGATCAGGCGGTGAACAGATGGCAGATGTGAAAAGGAGCCCAAGTGTCTGCATTCGGTTCGCAAGGCAGGTTCCCCGCATGTCTGGGTTTGATGAGTTATATCACCATTCAGTACCTTCATTATCAGATATTTCAGTAAAACATAGAATTTGCTGAGTGGTAATGTCTTTTTCAAGAAAGGATCCTGCAGTTTTCTGGATTGAGCACACTATTTAGACAAATATATCTTTTCTGCTAAATGTGCTGAGGAGTTTTTATAATTATTTGATTAAAAATGGAATTGGACTGATATAACTGAGGTTTTCTTTAGTTTGATAAATCGAGTCAACCTCAAAATTATATGGAAGATAGACGCTAAATATTGGATCAATTTCCCATTATGTTTCAGCCACCCATAAGATAATTCCTCTGATTTGTATAATATAGGAATCTTGTGTGTCAATAAATGTGTTAAAAAACCATTTAGTATTTTTCCATTTCACATGTACTCAGTACTAAACTGGAATAAATCGATCAACACTTATGTACACATATGGAAGTGAAACTCAACAAAAATCAAGCAGGTAGCAGGGAACAGGAGAAGATGGGTGAATTCACACCTAACAAGTACAAACGCACACTATCTGGATGAAACGCACACTGAAAACTTTGACTCAATCTGTACAAAAGCAAATTATGTGACCCAAAGCATGTACCCCCCATAATATTCTGAAATTAAAAAATTAAAAAATAAAAACCATCTATGGGGAGAAAGAGTGCCTCCAAATGTAAACTGTTTTGGAATTTTTGTTTGTTTGTTTGTATAGGAAAAAACCAACCTCAGAATAGGTAGTTAAAATTTTGAAGTGTCTGTTGTGCTGGGAGTAGGGGAAGGACTTCAAGATGAGAACTAGGAAGGAAATCAGAACTGATCTGTGGAAGCAATGGTGGCAGCAGTGGATCATGGACTATGTCTTACTTTCAAGGCATTGACGATCCACCAATTTTGGCACCGCATGCACTATAGGCATGTTACTAGGTGTGGAAGGGAGCTGAGGAATTCCATCTCACCTCCCAGAACGCATTCTGTCATTTTCATGATGCCTAAAATGCCCTAGGATTTCATTTCTTTAGCTTATGGCCATTTTTCTAACTAAAACACCAGTACTGCGGGGAGAAAGCACACATTTAACCCTGTCCTTCATATTAATAGAAACCTCAGAGTAGAAGAGTTGAAAAAAGTGAAGAGAAGGGATCAGAGAAAATGCAGATTTGGAATATGGTTTTACAAACACTTATTGAGCCTGTGCTGGAGATAAGCAGTAGGCTAGAGGATTCAAAATAGTCAAAGAGCTGCTAAAAAAAAAATGGTCCTTAAGAGGTTCACAAAAGGAGGGCCTAGGGAAGTATTGTCAAAAGCAAGCTTTCTCTACTGGAACGCTTTGGCAAGGGCCAAGCCCTTGCATATATCACTCTCAGAGTTTACTTCATTCTCGTGACACCTTTCATGTGACCAAAATTTTTAACTTTCACGCATACAAAAAAATACTTGGAATTTCTGTCTCTCTCATTGGTAAAACTGGAGTAGCAGATTCAGCATCTACACTAATTTCTCATAGTTAGATATTGTAATACACTAAAGAAAAATGTGTGTGATGTTTTAGTTTTGTTTTGCTTTAAAACAAATTCGATGAAGGATGATTAAAAATAACAGTCATGTGTTTCTCAAAGGATCTATTCTGCCAGAGTTTGATTGAAACGCATACTTCATTTAATATCTTTTGGTTTTTCAAAATGGTGGCTAAGTTTCATGCAGTAACTGTGCTTGCATTTTTGTGTTTGATCCTGGGCTAAGTGCTAGGGTTGCAAAGATTAAGTTCAATGCCTGCAATTAAGGAAGTCACTTTCTGGTGGGGAGATATACATAGAAAAAAAATAAGTGCCACTATGCACTATGACTTCCAAAAAGGTAATTTTTCTAGCTAACTTCAAGAATGTTAAAAGATTCTTTTCTTAGATACACAGCAAATTCTGGAACCTAAGTCAGAAGAAAAGAAATGAATCAAACTAGTGGAGTTTGTGTTACCGACATTAAATAATCCACTCATTCGTGTGATAATTAAGAATGAATGGATTAGCAGATTCTGCCAAGGCTGATCATATTAATGAGCATTGCCAAACATTCTGCTCTTCTTTCAACTTTTGCATTTTTAGGGGGCTGCAATACCAGCTAATTTATAATAAAAGAGGTGGCTGACTATAAATTGACCTTTCAAATTCACATGGAGAATATTGAAGCAAAATGACGAGGCTGCAAACAGTATCTCTCCTGTCTCTTTAGGGATTGAGGGACCAAATAAATAGGTGGGAAAACTTATGGTGAACAGTTAAAACATCATCCTTTGTTCAAAATATTGAAAAATTAACTTGAAATGGTCTAAAAAGTACTAACTCTGTAATAATTTGCACTGAATCAAAGCTGTCATTTTTTTTTCTGTCAAGTCTTTTTTTAAAATAGAACTAAACTTCATTGTTCAGAGTGATATCTTGTGATTAAGCATAATTATTTACATTTCCCTGAAGATTCTAAGCAAGATTTTATCATCAGTTCAGTTTTGTACAGAAAGAAAAGTGTGATGTTATGTTTATTTGAGCAAGGAAAGAATCAAATCAATTTCTACATACGTTATTTGAAGGAAAAGACATTTTAAAAGACTCGGATAATAAAGAATTGTAGTCTAATTTGGTTAATTTTGCTAGGTTTTTAAAAAATTAAATTTGATTTAATACATATTTTGATTATACACTGAGTGAACATGTAATTTCTGTTAAACATGTGTCTACCTGATTTATCTTTATGTCTCTGCTTCCTTTTCCATCTTCACTTTCAGGACTTAAACCTGATCATATTTATATGTAGTAGGTGAGCAGAGTTTGCTTATTACATGAAAAGGAATATGGCTGTGGGTAGTGTTTATAGTATTGTTCAATGAAATGTTTTAACTCCTAATTCAATATTATTGATCAAGTATCCAAACAAGAGCTTCTAATCTGTGACAAATAAATGCCAGGGTCCTTTTCACCTAAGAGCACTACAGTTCTTGCAAATGTCTGCAAAGATCAGCGTATATTTATTTGAAGTGGTCAGGCTGCCGACATGGACAGAAAACTTACAATGCTGCACTGTGTCCCTAGGGGGCTGTCTTGAGTCTTTGAGCAGGGGTTCTTTAGAAGGTGGCAGCCAGGAAAGTCTGCTCCGCTCTATCATTATCCCCTGTAGCCCTGGCAGAACAAGCCTTTGCCTTTGTACTTCACACTGGGCATGTGTATGCGCCACCAGCTGTATGCAAAGATTGTAAATCGTGTCTTGAAATTTGTCATGGAGAATGAGATGTCTGAGTATTTTTTGGTTTGTAATCAAAGAAAGGTGAATTCTTTCTCATTTTATAGAGTCAAATGCTCTTCATTTTTCATCTTTTTGTTGCTTTCCTATACTTCTAAAACAATACCACTTTTAAAAAGTTTCCAAAAAGACTTAGCAAAAAAAGAAAATCTTATTCATCATTGGCATTTTCATCTTCTTCTAAGTGGTGTCTTATCATTCATTCTAGAAGCTACGTAAAACGAGGAACTCAGTGTTTCCAGCAGAGAAAGATGCCCAGAAAATAACCTGAAGTATGGTCAAAATTTATTGTGCATAAGAATTTCTCCACAAAGATGTATATTGTACTTGATGGATGGATAAAATTTTGGAGGGTAATTTTGATTATATGAAGATTTTATTTTTATAGGTTAACATTAATACCCAACACCTCTACATGATACAGCTTCACTATATTGCTTCTCCCTTTAGACCTTGATTTTCAAGGAGAATAATTTGTTAATTTTCAAGCAAACGTTATAGTCTTTACATTTTTTTCTGCATTAAGAATTTGATTATTCCATGCTTTCAGGAAAGCCATCTGTTTCAATGACACATCAAACCACTGAACTACATCCCAAATGTGGAGAGTATATGGGGAGAAGCAAAAATTCTCTAAAATGTGATATATTTATTTCAAAGGTAACATAGATTAGATCAGATCTAGTCTGTCATATCCGAAACATCTCCAGATTTTGGTGAAGCTTTTTAGCTTATTGTTTTCATACTAGGTTTTTCTTGCCTATAATGTATGTGTTTTTCAGACTAGAACCAGACTACCTTGCTCCAGGCAAAGTAGGGTACCTTTTATTCCTTAATTATTTTTATTTCTAAATTATATTTGCAAGCACTCAAATTCTCTTTATTGTTCTTGGGGGGTTTTTCTTGATTTTTTTTCCAGGACAACTTCTCTTTAGAACTTTTTTGAGATGTACAAGAATGCTAGTCCAGAAAAGTGTTTTGTGTCCTTCAAGGCTGTTTCAGGGTGTCGTGTGTATCAAGAACCACTGGGAAGGGATTAAAGAGTTATCATATACTTCAGAGTGAGTGTGAGGCTTTCTTTTGGGGAAAGACTCAGCCCTCAGGGGGCACAGTCTCCTCTGAATAACCGCCTGGATGAGGACATGGTCCACAGAACACCATACAGAACATGGCTGAAGTGAGAAGCAGGCTATTATGTCAGAGGACTTGTCCCCGAAACCATTCAGAAGAAGTGAGAGATGGGAAGGGCAGGGATTGATGAAAGTGTGGAAAAGAAAATGCTTGTGGGAGAGAGGTAGGTTAACAATGCCGAAGAGGCGTTAATAGGCAGGCCAAAAAACAGATAGTTAATAAAAGCCAAAGCAAAGAGGAATGTGATCTCCTAGTGATTTTGTTGGTATCTGACAAAACTCTGGAACAACACATCTCTGCTCATTTGTCAATGTTCTGCGGACAGTTGGCCAAGAACATGGAAGACATCTTGACAATGTTCCAGCCAGGAATGTGCCTACAGGTTGTTCTGCTTCTTGTATTTCAGTGAAGCTTGTGTCATTTTGCCTCATACGAGCACAGACTTTTGGGAAATGGAGGTGAGTCCCATCTCCATTCTCTTCCTAGAAATATTTAGGACTACAGTGGGCAATCCTGTGGAGACAAATTATTTTTGTATGCCTGCAAGGGAGAATGGATCAAATGAGTTATATGCAATCAGTTTAGCATTTGTTCTAGACTTTCTATCTCAAAGTGAGAAGGATATTTTGATACACAGAAAAACAGAAAGGACACGTGGGTTACTTTTTATTATCTCTCCATATGGACGTCCTACAAGTTTGAAATGCCCTTTACTGTACCCTCTGACATTAAAACTAGTGGGAGTGGGTTTGGCTTATTTTATAGGAGTATGAGTTCTTTTTTTTTTGAGACAGAGCCTCAAGCTGTCACCCTGGGTAGAGTGCTGTGGCATCATAGCTTACAGCAACCTCCAACTCCTGGGCTTAAGTGATTCTTTTGCCTCAGCCTGCCAAGTAGCTGGGAGGAGCTGGCCACGACACCCAGCCATTTTTTTCTTTGGTTGTAGTTGTCTTTGCTGTTTGGCAGGCCCGGGCTGGATTCGAACCTGCCAGCTGTCGTGTATGTGACAGGCACCTTAGCTGCTTGAGCTACAGGTGTCAAGCCAGGAGTATGAGTTCTTAAAAGCAGGAAAGACTCCCTGCAACTAGATCCAGGTCAAATATAAATAATAGAAGAGGCTTTACCAGTGCTTCTAACATTTTAGCATGCATCAGAATGCCTGGGGAGGCTTAGAGATTCTGATTCAGATGGTGACTCAGGGGCAGGGCCTGAGAGTCTGCATTTCAAAGAGCCCAGATGATGCTGATACAGACTACACTTGGGATGGTTCAGGACAGAGAGAGAGTTTTCTAAGTACCTGCCACTTCTTTTGGTTACCTCATGGCCTTCCATCGGTGTTAATCCTAACAATCAAAAAGCACAAGTTTCCCGGTCCAGTAAACTCACAATGCAACGAGAAACATGTTTTGATCCATATAAACTTGAAAACCTTGCAAAATAGAATTACAGACCTTTTTCAAAATGCTAGTACGGATAAAAAACTAAGGGGGCAAAAAAGCCCTCATCTCAGCTTGAAAACAGTCTTTAACGCTATCTGGAGGGAGGAGAAAAATCCTCCCATTAGAGAGTCAGCATTAACGTTGTGAGAAAGGACTGTAGTCTTTCTCCAGAGGAATTTTCAGATTGTAGTATTTTAACTAAACACAGTGTGTCTTGCAATCCTGATAGCATTTCTGCTAATGTCTCAGAGAAAATGAGTTTAAGTCTGGGGAACTGTGTGGTTGTGATTGTGTGCGCGTAGAAAACAAAAGCAAAAGCAAAAAACAAACGGAGCCAAGCAGAACAAAACACAACAGCAGAGGAAAACAAGTAAGTCTCACCTGCGATAAATACATCGGAAGATGATCCGGATATTGGCAAAGGAAGCACTTTGGAAGTGTTAAGAAAACAATGCCAGAGCAAGCAGAAGATTGGGGTACGCACAATTCCAACTGAGTTTTAAGAAAAACTTGTTAGAAATGTGGCAAAGGAATAAAAGTTAACCACTTATTATTCTCAGGGGTCTTTTTCTACATGGTACGGCAAGGGCATGAAATGACTCCTCACTCGGGATTCTCGAGGCATGATGAATTTCATTGCATTTCAGTTTTAGAAAATTCTATTATATTTTCAGACCATAGCCCTTTTGGTAATTGGGGATTTACAGACCTCTAAATATGTGTGCTCTGCATTTACACTTAGTCCTTTTTAGATTTAAGCAGTGTTTTATAAATGCTCTAAGTTTCCGCGTCTCTGCTTTGGAACACAGCAATGAACGAGGTGCCTCGTCTAGAAACTGCCACGTGCTAAGCCCTAATGATAACGCTAACAGCTGTAATCTAGTGATAGCTAACGTCTGAGAGTTGTTATGTGCCAGATATTGATTTTTTGAATTTTAGCTATATTGGTTTCTTGCAAACAACTCATCAAGGAAGGTATTATTATTATCTCCATTTTACACACCAGGAAAGTGAGGCACAGTGAGCTTAAGTAACTTGCCCAAGATTACATATTTATTTTTGAGTAGAAAAGTGAGGATTTGAGATCCTATAGTTCAGTAAGATCCATGCTGTAGGACTTGGAGCGATCCACCTAAGAACAGCACATGTCAGATGAACGGTGAACTATCACGCCCTAAATGAGTGCGCAAAACTTTTAGCATCTCCAATGAAAGCTCTCTGAAAATGAAACAAATCTATAATAAGTTCTGCCCCAAACTCATGCAGCTTTCTGGAATCCAGGAAAGTAGCTGCAAAGGTTGGGCTGAAGACGTGCCTGGTCACAAGATCCCACTCCCATTACTGATTTCCTGTGTAGAGGCTCCACCCAGAGTGGCTGGAGGAGAGAAACTGGAGTTTGGGGTGATGTTTCTATCCACTTAAGGAATACATTTTCCTTTAAATCCCCATGGGAAAGTTATCAACTATAAATAATAACTGTAAAAAAGAGTAAAGAAATCCGCTGTACTTCTCTGCACCGTAGGAACTTAGTTAAAAGATCATTTACTGGTTTTGACACGTCCGTAAAGTGAAGTAGGATAAATGACAAGGTAGAATACCAAATTCCATTATGCCATCTTGGCATTCTTCTCTCTGCATCACTCCTCAAATCCATGGTACACTTTTATTTTCAATCTATGTTTTGCTATAGGCTGCTGAGAGAGAGAATTCCAGTATAGTTTTCTCAGTCGCTGAGCTCTCATCCCGAACACTGCTGTCTCTGTTAGTTGCCTCACATTTATGTTCTTCCTCGCACCAGCCTCTCAGGCTGGGCAGGAGTCCCACTTCCCCTGGGCTTTATCATCTCTGGTACCTTAGTTCTGAGCACGTTCTAAGCTGAACTTCTCCTGCCTACCCAGGGTGAAGCTCTGACACGGCTCAGTGGCTTGATTGTCCTGAACAAATGAAGGTGAGGAGAAATTCATGTTGTTTTCCGGAACTTGGGACTCATTTGATTTTACTTACATAAGAAGCTATAGAAAGTGTGATTTGATTGTTTCAGCTTTTGAGGAGCAAAGCGCTCAGATTCCCAGGAAAAACTAATCTCCCTGTATTGTCCCTTTCAGACCCAGATAAGAAGTTTAGAGAGAAATTTACTTCTAAAAGATGACAAGTATCCTGCCAGCCTGCTTTAGATGCAGCAAGAACAATGCTTTTAATTCTGCCTCCTGAGTCTCTACATGAAGATCATGAAATGAGCAGATAGAACAAAAAAAAAATATAAAATTTTAGATATTATGGAAATGAAATGCTCAAATGACACAGATGACAATGGGCAATTTTCACATCACTCAATAAACTGAGGATGTATTCAGCCCTTATTTATGCCATGAGTTATTCTGAGTTTAACTTTTAAAAAAAATGAATGTGGAAGCATGAAATTCCCACCCTTGGCTATACAGGTTAGAACATACCTAACCAAAAACTACCCAGGGAAGAAACTAACCACTTTAATGGAAAAGTGACCACAAACCCAAGGGCTTGTCTACTGAAGAGTGAGGATGCTATCTGTTTTTTCCCCCCTTAACAAAATGAAAAGACTTTTATAGAAAAAGTGTGATAACATTTGGGATGAGGCAGCCTTCCTGTTTAAGAAATAACTCTTTATTTTTATTATTTTCCCATGAACACTGGGAAGGAAAATCTTTTTACCTCTTAACTGCTGATTCAGTGACCTAAGAAATGGGTCAAAATGAAAAACATTAGCCACACTTCTGTTTTTAGTTTGCTTAAGAAAAAAACTGTCTTTAAAATTATGCATTTCTTTTTTTCTTAAAGAAAACATATGCCTGAATCACCAATAGAGGAAGTGCTGATGGATATGCTGTTCTTTAATTTGTGATTGTGGTTATCATTCCCATGTTAGCTGCAATTTCAATAAATATTTATAAATTGACAATGTTCAAAAACTTTTTTTCCAAAAATTTCTACTGTTTTTCTTTGTCTCTTCTTTCTTGGCTTTCTCTTTCTTGCATCTATTTTTCTTGCCTAGAAACTACCTTAGTCTAATGTTTTCTGGGATGTCAGTTTTTCAAGAACAATTCAGTATTTCAAATAACCCATTTAAAATAACTATAAATACATGATTCTGCATGTGACTAATTAGTGCTGATGGCACATTTCTCAGACTTTGGATACTATTCTGCCTGTCTCTTTAGAAATGGAGGACCCTGCCTTTTGGAAAGATGGAGCTTAAAAACAGAAGTTAAACCTTTCTTAGTTCTTGTTTATTCTTTCTGTATTTAAGTGTATCACAACTGGTAACTTTCTTCTTTCTTAATACCCGGATTTAAAGTTTCAGCTGCAATCCACGTCAATGATCTTTTGAATGGGAAAAGGCACTCAAGAAATTGGGCTTCCGTGAATACATTTATGATAGAATATGCACTTTCAAGGTGAGACACAATAGAAATTTAGCCATGTGTGTGCCTCTCGGTGACAGTACATAAGCATTTACAAGGATGGATAACGTATAAAACATGTTTACTTGAGAGTTCTTTCCTGCCCTTCTTGAAGTAATTTTTCTTGCCTAGATAGAGCAGCCCTTTGTTGTAGGAGGATTCAATAAGAGGTTTAACAAATATCTCATTGGAAAACAATGACTAAGTTCAAATAAAGAAAGTACTAAAACAAAAAAAAAAACCTAGTTTCTTTCCTCTGGGTGAAGTGTATGCTTCAGAATTTACAAACACAAATTACCTTCTGTCATTTTAGTTATTTGGTTTAAATCTGTACAGTTAATATGTATTTGGTGAGAGGCATGTGTTTCCAGACATCTAAAATTGTGAAAGAGGGCTGAATGTGTTCTAACATTATGACATCACCTTGTTTACCATTGTAAGTGACTTGTTATTCGTGGCTTGTTTTATTTTGTGTAACTTCAGAGAAAAGGAAGCTCCTCTTTCAGGCACACAAAGGAAAGTATTCTGATATTTTTGCTTTTTGTTTCCATGAAAAAAAAACAAACCTCACACTTTGAAATAGGTAAAAATTGACTAGACCCCATGTGGGATTGCAAGACCCAGGAAGCTGTTTCCATGGGAGGCTGGGCTCATTGCTGGGGATTATGAAGAAAATGTTGTAACCAAATACTTTTCCATGATAGCATGAATTCAGTTCAGCCTGAGGACTAGAGTTTGAATTTTGAATTGTCAACAAATACTTCAATGATTGGGGGAGATTTTATCTTTTAAGTGTTTTATAGTTTTTCCCTAGGAAGTTTATTCTCATATAGCTACCTGTGCTGTAAAACAAACAAACAAACAAAAAAACAAAAAAAATCTAGTCTGTTAGGTCAAAAATATATTGATTTGAAGAACTAGGTGCTAGTCATGGTGTAAAGATAAGCTTCTTCCCTTATTTTCAAACTTACGTTAAGGATGCCTGATGTGTGTGGCAGAATCAGCCTCACTGCACCACAACTAGAAGAAAGCTTCCTGTTAATTTCTTTGGGCTTCTGAAGCTCACATTCACATCCTCCCAGGAAATCAGGTGCATCATGGCAGAGCCATGTCCCTGGACATCTGCTTACAGCATTTATTCGGGGTTTCCAGGCAATAGTGGAGCTGCAAGGCAGATCTGGGCCGACTTGGTGGTGGCTGGAGGCAGCATATTGGCTGGGCTGGCAGTGTCTGGGCATGTCTACCTCCCATGAAAGTGGAAACATACAGCGGTGATAATGAATGAGATTGTTAGGAGCAATGAATAGAGTAACAGATTTGTTGGAAAAGCCCAAGTACAGGGACCTAGGGAGTTAGCCACAAGGCAAGGGTTGACAGCAACCCTTGTGAGCAATCACTGGCAGTATTATGCTTTGGGGAGTTTTTAAAAGCTTTATGCTTCCTTGGGACTCCAGGACTATCCCTTGGAAGTAAGCAGGGAGTTTTTGTTATTCTCATTGGATGGACAAGGTTAAATTGCTTCTTCTTTTTCAGTAGCAAACTCAGAAAAAGCCTGAATTTAGGCTATTTCAGGAAGATAACAGATTTAGCAAGATCTCACAATAGATGAGAAGCCCCCTTTATACCACCAGCTGGGGGGCTGGGGCAGAAGACCCCCTGGAGAAAGATGAGAAAGAGTCTATTCAAGAATTTACAATACTTCATAACTTGACTGAGTGTGCTCCAAGGTCGATGTGGCTGCTTATTCAAAAAGAGAAGTGCCCTTTCTAAGCCTGCTCCCTCTACACTGTTTTTTTCAGGGTTTCTACCTTTAATGGGAGATGGAAAGCCAACAATTTGACTATTCTTTTTGACTATTCTCTGCAGAGAGATGCTTTGTTAATTGCTTTTCCATCTGTTTTAAACTCAGTGGGGGGTCAGCTTCTCTAATTGGGAATGTCCAATTATGGACAGTTGTTTCTTTGGAATGACTGAGCCTGTTTCTTTAAGAACATATTTGCCTAAGAAAATAAAGACACTCAAGAATACAAAGCGGTTAAGAAGAGCGAGTGGCTTCTGTGTTTGAATCTCATCTCTAAGTATTTACAGTGTGAATGAACTTGCCTTCACTGAGCCTCAGTTTCCTTAGCTTTAAAAATGGGAATAATAGCCACCTTTCACTGGGATATTATGGGAATTAAATTAAATGAGATGAATTTTATTTAAATCAGCTGAAATTAAAAATAAAACTCATCAAGCTAAATCCATTTGGTCACATTATTTTGCAGGTGAGAGAGACAGGACTTAGTCTTCGGTAATAGATGCCACAGTTTTCAGAAAACGGATCACAACGCCTTTCTGAATATATTCATGCTGCGAAAATTATTAACACCGTGGACCCATTAGGAGCCAAATTAAGCTGCTTTCCCATGCCATGCCACTGTCATGCAGGATGCGTGCTGTGGGCAGATTTCACACGTTTTTGTTATTGGGTTGGCAGAACTGTCAAATGCCAGTTTTGAAAGATGAGGCTATCTACAGATGCTTGCATAACGCAGTCAAGCAGAGAAACAAATGAAAATCTCCCTTGGCCATTCGCTGTGAGAGAGACAGCTTCTGTCTGTGATTCCAGATGCACTTTCTGCCATGCTCCCAGTGCCCTGGGTCCACAGAATAGATGTGGATGTCTCCATCAGGGTTTCCTTGCCCTCTGGTTTCCAGTTGAGCTCAGTTAATGGGGACCACAGGCAGGGTTTAGGAGATGAGGGTGACGGACGGAGTGAGGGATATTTGTTTCCCTACTTCTTTTTGCGTGATTGCTGCAAGCTAGCTGTGTCCCAAGATAGAAGTCCTGAATTTCTGAAGGTCTGTCTTCACCATACCACCTTTCTCTCTCTTTAGGTTCCTGCCTCTTCTTTCCACTTGTTCATTCAGGCCTAGGGGTGGTAGTAGTCCCCATTCTTACAAGCCCCAGTATATTGGCCATACATTTATATTAGGATGAGACATGTAACGAGATTCATCAATTTAGCAGAACAAAAGTGATCAAATATTGGCAGTTTTATATTTGATCTAATGAATAATTACCTCGTTAAACTGCTTCGAATCATCTAATTAAATTAGAGTCCATTAAGGAATGAGAAAAAGACTTGTTAAAATTAAGGAAGGCAGGTTTGAAAAGGAGATGGCAGAGAGACATTCATGGAATTTTTGAGATGGAAATACTTAGGGCAAAATAAGTATTGATAGAAACTATGATTATAAATTATTTAAACACTGGGTTGATACATAATAACTCCTGTAATGAGTTAGTTGGTATCAAAGCACCAAAGGGAACTGATTTTTGAAAAATCAATCAGATAGATTTGGAACCCCAGTCAGAGAGTCTGGGGTTGCTAATCTCTCACAGGTTTATTACTAGAGATACAGCATGGGGTGCAATGAGAAAACCACATTCTGAGGGTGAGGAGACCCGATTTGAGTCCTTGTTCTCCCCTCCAACTAGTTACCCGATTTGATCTGTAAAATGAGGAGTAAAAAATAAATAAGCTCCAACGTCCCCTCCAGTTCTGATTTTTGGTAGTTTGTAATATTGGGGCTGATATCAGTGAAGCAGGAAAGCCTTAGAGTGCTTCCCTTTGCCCTCCTATGCCAGCTAGTTTGCTTCACCCAGAAGTTGGCTGGTGATTTTCAAAGCTGGCAGCACAGAGGCATGTTCTCCAGCTCCACCTAATACCTACTGAATCTCTGGCATCGCGTGGACAAGTAGCTCTCTCATATTTACACGGCTTCCCCAGTTGATTTTCAGTTATGGCCAGGGTTGGAAACCACTGTGAAAAACATTATCTTGGAAATAATGAGAGAAGGTTGAAGGTAATGTGAGTTATTCTGAACACATCTCAGGGCAATTCTGGTAGAATCCATCCAGAATGGTTCTTAGTAATAGAGCTAAATGATTTCAGCCCTTCCATTCTCTATAATACTCAAATAAAAGTAGGACCCTCATTGGATTTGCTTGATGCAATGGTGCATGTGGGCATGAGTTTCACGGCTGTCCTGTTGTCCTCATCCCCCAAATTTTGCATTCCCTTATTTTAGTACAAACTTTTTTCAAAACATGTGGACAGAGAACCTGAGAATATTTATATGGCTCATTAGTGCATAGCTGCTCGCGGCTGAGATGACTGGGCCAAACCTGGCCTGATAAGAGAATGATGAGGGGATCATTATCTGGGCACAGCTGGAACCAGGAGTGGCACACCAGGGTCACTGGGGAGCACTGCCTGAGAGCCCCTGGTATTGTCTACATCATAAGATATGCACAGTATATTTGCCATAGATGTGAATAAATTATTGATGAGTCATAAAAAGTCATGATGTGTTGTATGATTCTTACGATTCCATTATTTCAAGGCCTATACACAGTCTGTAACAATTATTTGCAAGAACTGCACAGGAATGTTATGCCTGCTTACTGCAAAACTCAGCTATGGGATTACATATGATTATACATCTAAACAGCTGTTTAAGTCATTAACTGCTTAATTAGTTAGCTACTTAAATATTAACCCTACATCCCCTATTTACAGGTATTATTCCCTTTAAAATAAAAGTAAAAATAAAACCACGCTGTGCTTACCGGGTCCCTTCGCACAAGATCTCCATCGGGCACGACTTCAACCAGGTGGACAATGATAATCATAGAATTTAGAATGTAAGTCAGAAACATGTTCTTGTGCAGGGTCACCCTTTGGCAGCCAAGGCTCCTGGAAAAAAAATAACATGAAGCATTAACTACTGCCAAAATGTTGAAATACATTTGGGAAAAAAAACCTTTGGTAATAATTTTTTATGTTTGTTTGTTTTCAGTAACAGAGACATACAGACATAGTGAGGCCAGTTCTGTCTTTCAAACTTATTACTACTTTTCTACCTGATTTTTCAAAACAGTTCTAAAGACAGTTTCCTAGTCACGGCAGCTCATAGTTTTTGGTCCTCAGGGTGACTTTACACGATAACAGAAAGCGTGAGTGATAAAATCATTTTAAATTGTAATGAATGTTATAGAATTAATTAAGAGAAGGGCTCTCAGAAGAGCGCCATTAGGGTTCCGAATGTGCTTCTGATGAAAAGTCTCCTGTTCATTGTTGCATCCCGGCAGAAAATATGTGGCCAACAGGGTCACAGAATGCGGAGTCAGAATCAAGGCCGCCGGTGGCAAGGTATTGAATCTATGTCCTTGAACCATTACAGACACATCCCATCATTATTCTTCCATTATTTTTTAAACGTCTTCTTAGACCTCATATTTCAACTGGAATCATCATTGCAGTTCTTTTCCACACCCTCCTGATGGTGGAGCTCAGACACAGGGAAACAATTCTAACGAGGCTCAAATTAGCTCTCACTAGGAGGCAAGTTGTGATTTGGATCTAATGAGATTATTCCAGTGCTGCTGTTTCTTAGCATGGTCGTATCCTACCTTTTGGGTACTAAGAAAGTTATTGGGGTTTTTATTCCTTTCTCCTTCACTTCATAAACTTGTACATATATGATCGTGTGAGGGTTCACATACAGATAAATGCTAGTTTGAATGTTCTATCAATTTTTTTTTTTTTTTTTTGATGCAAGGGCAAAAGTCTACATCATGACGCTAATAAAACTGGAATGATTATTCTGGACAAATGAAAATCTTGTATTTACCATGTTTGATCTAGTAAAAAAAAATGCTAGTATAATGTCATTCACCTTGCAAAAGCTTAAAACGGGCAGTTGATGATGCCAAGGACTGACTGACTCATCACAGTAACTATTCCTAAGAAAATCTTCCTGGAATAAGGTTAGAATCCAGGAACTTTGCATAGGGAAATTCTGAGGAAAGACGGAATATGAAAATTGTCTGGGTTTGCTGATAATGTGTTCCTATATTTCCAACTCCAAGGAAAATGAGTTGTTGCCAATTATCTGTATTCAAAAGCAAATTTAGGTATAATGTTGAGGGCATCTGTTAGAGCACATTTTGATGGTCATAGCTACATTTTTCAACTTTTTGGGAAGCGTAATCATTAGTAAATAGTTAGTGAATAATGTTTTTTAAATTTCCACTTGTTGAACAGGGGTAAAATGCAGAGTTTATATCCAGGAGACTGTCTCCCCTAAAGATGGGGTTGAGAGAAGAGCTCTCTCCCACACAAACACACTTAACTACTGTGGACTTTATTTAGCAGTATAGAAATCTGGTAAATAAATCAAACATAATTGGTTTTATAATATCACTAAAGCAGGTTTCGAGTTTAAATTAAAATTAAAACTAAAAATATTTGTAAAACATTCTCACTTATACTGCATAAACCTTTCCACTTTTCCACTGCTGTGGTTAGCACTGTTGAATCTGTGACCGGCCGCCCTCATGCATTGACAATAGCCTTTTATAATTCTTTCCCCTGAGGGGGAATTTCTGTGGTGTCATTACAGGATTTAGCCTGGCTCAGACCAACAATAATTGGCATTATCCAGAATTAAGAAGTATGAGTGAATGTATCATATGGTGCCATTATTCTCATGCTTGGTTTTCTTTTGATTGGTAGAGTTCAATAATCCACTGATGTACAACATTAGCTTAAAAGACTTCATTAATTTCATTCTCCTGTGTAAACAAAATCGCTCTGAGTAAAATATACTTTCTCCATCTCCAGTTTACTCTCTACACCTTGTATCCCTGCCTTATTTTTCTTCTTAACACTCATCACTTAGTTTATTGCCTGTTATTGTCTGCTTTTCTCCCACTACCATGAAAGTGCTAAAGGAATTTATTTTATGCACCTAGGACAGTGCCAGACACTGTTCACAGGGCTTAATACTCATTTTGAATTAAAAAAATATATATATATATAAGAAAAGAATTTCTTCTTTGAGATGTGATTGCTAAGAAATTTTACATCCGAGAATTATAGTAAATGCTAGATGATTTCATAGCACATACTTTGCATCGTACTAATCATGTACCAAATTCTCAAGTTAGGTATTAGCTAATGAATTGAACATTATCCTCTTTTCAACACTGGCTAAGATATATAGGAGGAATGACAGTTAAGTTTTTGAACTCTCCTTAGGAAAAGTGTATATACATCATTGCTGAACATCACTATGGTTCTCTTTGAAGTACTCCCTTGGGAAGCTACGCACCAACACCAGACCAGCACCTAGTCCACGCTTCAAAGTACTTTTGGAACTCTTTCTGGAATGGCCATCACCGTATCCTTACATGACGACTGACAAGTTAAGTTTGTGAACTTGCTGTCATGCACTTACATGGGCAGCACTGTACAAATAACTGGAACTGGGTAAGAGTTTGTAACCTTGGTATATTAGTGTCTCACAGCTGTGTTTGTGTCATTGTTTTACTGAGTGGTGTCTATTATTATTGTTGGGTGTTTCTGTGTGCCATATGATGACAGCTCTGATGGCATTCCAGAAAAAGAGTTCTAAACTTGATGTAAAGGGTGGCCTGGGTGCTGGTGTCAGTGCAGAGCTCCCCAAGGGGAGGACTTTGAAGGTGACTATAGTGATAATCAGCAACACGGTATGTAGCACTTTTTCTAGGATGAGTTCAAAACCTGAACTGTCAGACCTGTAGGTGTGGGTATATATATAAAAACGTGTACACATTTCTCACTGGGAACATAGAAAAAATGGTGGTTTAAAACTAGATAAACTGCTAGCCTCCAAAGGACAAGGACTAATATATGAGTTTCTGTCATAGTGAAAATTTCAATATAATTTTGGTTTATTGAGTTTTAAAAATTTTATTACACCTACTTGATGACATTTACAGTCCTTTTCTTGAAATGAGTTAAAGGTACTTGAAATTTATCAAATGAATTTATCAAAATCCATTTAATAATGCAACACATATTACTGTGTACTCACTATGAATCAGCCCTTCTGGTAAATGCTAGGAACATATTGATGGACAAATAGTTTCTGCCTTTAGGGACTTTATATACTACATAATTGTTTAGTTACCCTTATTGTAATAACCATAATGGGACCTAACATAAAAGGATTAACTGAATTTAACATAAAAATTATCAATATAAATATCCTGTTGCTTAAATGAATATGAGAGAAGTTGACAATATTTTTCTGTCAGATTTGAAATGTCTTAGATAGAAATTCTTAAATCTGAGATTAGATATACTTTATACTCTTGGTTAAAAACTAGACATTTTGATGGACAGAATATTGCTTGTTATTCGATTAATGGGAAACCGTAAGTACTATAGATTCTTTGACAGTGGAAGGACAAGACAAATAATCTACTTCTATCTTGGTCTAACCAAGGTGTCATTCAAACATGAGGAAGAGATAATGATTTCCTTGAGTATGAACCTCAAGATGTCATCTCTTAAGCTAAAGAAAAAAGTCATTTTCTTGGTTACAGTTTATTTGGCATAAATCTTTCACATTAAACAATTTATTTCAAGTTATTAGTACCCTGTGTGAGAATAAGTGTGTACCGTTTGGGAGCTAGTAGTTGTAGAAGGCATTTAATATTTGCTTTGAGTTTTGAAGATGATGAAAATTAGTTCAATATCACAAGATAAGAAAAAAGGAGTATTCACTCCTTTATAAGATAGTGTAGTTATAGTCATATTCAAAGCAATCAAAAAAATAGCAAATAATGACACAAGTAAAAGTTGTCATGAATGTACTGGTGGTTGGGGTAATATAAATCAGGAATCATTTTTGTAATTGGTACCAGTCCAAGTCCTATCTTCCAGCACACCTTTCAATTTTCATTTACTTAGGTGTCATACACTGTTCATGACAGACATGTGAACTGAGGTGAAGAGATGAAATGATGTGAAATCGGTTGCGTGAAAACTTCTAGAAAAATTCAAACACATTCTCTATCTTTCCTATTTGACAGGGGACTTTAATGCCTTTGGATTTGGCACAAAATCCTCACCTGTAAGAGATTCTCTTTCAATCAAAAGTCTTGCTTATTTCCTATTGTTACTGTTCTACAGGTGGACAGAATGCTATGGTGTGACCAAGGGTTATCTGTGGTGTCTGTTACGTCAGTGGTGGCTTGGGAGAACGGAGGCAATAGATACAATTGATTTAGTGGTTTCCCTGGAGGATCAGGAAGGCAGCCAGAGACATAGAATTGTGGCTACTCCACAAGATCCAGGTTCATGTGTCCATACACTATGTAGATGCGACACAGAATAGTCGGGAATACTTAGTAAGCAGCAGAAGAATCAGCGTTTCTTCCAGACGCCCCAGTGGAAGCCACCTTTATGGATCCCCATGATTACCCATACAGATACTTTTTTGTCAATGTGGCCCATGTGATGTAATGCAATGTACTCAATATAATGATGTAATGAAGGTACTCCTTGTCTCCCAACATACACTTTTGTTAACTTTCAAGCAAGAGTAATGAATAGTTATATTTATCAATGTGAAAGGCATAGGCACCAATCAGTGAAAATAAATGTTAGTGAAGATTCTATTGTGTCTTTCTTGATAGAATATAGTGAGATAGTTAAGTATTTAGGATTGTTACACATAAATGCAAATTGATAAATTGGAAGGAGAATTTATGGGATAAATGAATTTATTGTACACTTGCTGAAAATGATCAAGAACCAAACACAAATAAATATCTACTTACGTGACTTTCCCTTCATTCTAGCTCTCCTGTTGGCATTGATCCTTGAGAGATCTTGCTGAACTGATTTGTGTTCATATTTAATCCCTCTTCCTGCTATTATTGCTCCTAACCAATGTTTCCTGCAAAAGTTCTAAACTCAATACTATCCTGATAATGCTGTCTTCTGTCTTTTAACTGGTGGCCCAGCTATGACTAGCAGATGGTGAATGCTTCTGAAACTTCTGTACAATTAAGCTCTTCAGCATTGCCTTTTCTAATAGTTAAATCCTGAAAACCTTTTTTTCTCCAGGCTTTCTTTTTCCGTGGGAAGATGGCATAGAAGATCAATTTTATTTTCAAATAAATACTTTATATACATTTCTACAGTACATTAATTTTCCAAAAACATAAGGGCATGATTTTCACTTGTTTTAGGGTTATATAGGCCTGCCTTTTAACCTTCCGCTGCATACTCAAAATAAAATCACGTTAAGATTACAGGTATGCTTTCCTAAACTTATTCTGAGTAATATTTCACATTGTTAGCAAAATATTGCTAGTTTCACAGCCTCTTGAATAATCAGTAACTTTAAATTCCTCTGTGTGTTTTCTTAGCCTGCTGGTTTGAGGAGGTCACCTACAGACTCCTTTTTAAGAAACCTACAAGGTATATATAAGGTATTCTGAGGGCTTTCTAATGAGATTTCAGTGGGGTATATGAATGAGGCATCAGTTTTCACAAGTGGAGCTGGGCAACTGCTCATTTTGGCTTCATGAAAGTTTTATAAAATTGGCTGCTTGGAGTTTAAAAAATAACTCCGCCCTGGGAATATAGAATTACACAAGAGAGTGATGATAATTTTCACTCAGGTTTCACACAGATGATGCCATTACACCTAAATTATGATTGTGATGTGTGATAAAGATCTTCAAGGTGATGTGGAACGTTTGAAAAAAAATTCTGGGAAAATTTTTCAAATTAAAAGATAAAATCTGGTAACAGATCAGTATTACTTTCTATTTTCGTAACACTTTCTCTGAAATCCCAATATAAAAAAATTGAAGAATGAGAAAGAGACTTAAATTTTAAGGAAACAGATGTCTTTGATATTTTCAGTTTGAGTGGGTTTAAGATATGATTAAGACCAGGTATAAAAATTACACGTGACTTCCTTGGAGTTTGAATATTTGGCTTCTCGGCTCATGAATTTTTTTTTTTTGGTATATGTACTTTTCTTATCTCACTTGTCTATTGTGTCTGCTCTATAGAACCAGCTACTTCAGGTTACGTCCTCTCATTATTAGATTCAGATTATAAATAAATCAGCCTTGTTTTTTTGTCAGATGTAAGTTACAGTTTGGTAGCTTCTTAGAGGTGAGAGATATAGTAGAAAAGCCATAGTTGACCACCTCCCTACATTGACCACTTCTTTAAGTTGACCTAGGGACAGACATGTACCACATGTACTTATCAGGACAGTAGGCCTAGTTCCTTAGGTTGCTGCTTCCGTGTGTTGACCAGTTTGTTACAGCCCTTTGGGGGAGTCAACTTGCGGAGGTTCTACTATAGAAGGACAAAGTCAGGTTCTCTTAGATAATCGCCGGCAATTCTCTCAACGGTTTGATCAGAACTGTTTTGCTTTGGGACCAACTGGAATTGAACAATATTTTATTTTGCACACATGCTGCACTTTGGTGCAACAATCTTCAGTGACTTACCCTAGATATGACAGTTGAAAGAACATTCTTATTTTCTTTGATGATTTGGCTCCCACATCTCATCATTTATTTAAGGGACTGGAGAAATAAGGAACTAAAAACTGCCCCTTTGATACTTTTTAACCTTTAAGGTCCTGACTACAGTTAGTTGCATGATTACACATTTGAGGGATTTATTTCTATTAATTATTTTTCATGATTATATTTTAAAAACTTAAAAAAATAGACTTTCAATGACAGACTTTTTAATCAACGTTGTATGAGAGCCATGGTGTTGTATTTAATCACCCTGATACAAAAGTGCAATTGAAAAATGAATAGACATTCCAAGATTAATCATGTAACATGATCACTCTGCTGTATTCTGGCTACTATAATTGAAAGTACTCTTCTAATTCTAGTAATTAATATCTCCTGTCTTGTTGCTTTGCTTATCAGTCTTTTTCCCTGTTAGACAGTTTATGAAGGGGCTTATTTTCTGTTTACTTATGCTATCATTTGCTATACTATTTTAAAAAATTGCTATTCACTTATATTGTTTATTCAGTACAAGAATCTTAACTAAGAGATAGACAAAGAAAAAGTGATCAAGGAAAAAATAATCGTAGTTGTGCTAAGGATGTTTTTATAGCTGATTATTTTCCCCTGTGGTTTTTCCTTAGCACTGCCATGGCAATATTTTAACAAAAATCAAATTAAGATTCGATTATTCTGTCTTTAAAATTTATTTTTTATTGGGGGTAAAGTACACATATGTAATTTACCATTTTTATCATTTTTAATGTATAGTTCAGTGGGAACAAATACCTTTGTATTATTTTTTTCCCTTAATTCTATGTATGAACCACTATATATTTAATTACATACAACATTTTAAGTGTGGAGGATTATTTATCATCTAAGCCTACAAAAGATCTTTTCTTTCTTATTTATATAATACCACCATCAATATTGCTACTACCAATAATAACTATGATCACAGCAATAATAATGGTATCAAACATGTATTTCACTTATTATGTGTCAGAAAGTAATCCAGGTACTTTACATGTATTATTTCATTTCTACTTAATTTACTGCAGTTTCTAATATATTTTCTGAACTGTGGGGTATCTATAAAGAATATACATATGGCTTACTCTGAAATAATAATAATAATACTTATAGTAGTAGTAGTAATAATTTTCTGAAGTATATTTGGGAATATACTCTAGGAATCCAGTTTAGGTCTAACTATGTATGAGTGATTTATTTTCACTAACATTTGCTGTGATGAGGGCATATACAGGATGGCTGTAAAGTTTTAAATTGCACATGAACTTTATGGCCACCTTGTGTAATAGTTTCTAATTTAAATATACAATTATCTATAAAGATCCTATTTTATATTCATCTAAAAATGATAATGTACTTTAAAATATTCAAGTTGTTTCTTGCATATTTTCTAATATTTTTTTTTCCAGTATAGTTGTGCACCACAAAGCCTCAAGAGAAGCATTGTTTAAATTAGGTTTTCCAGAGACAACCTCTGATGCATTGTTTATTTCTTATTTTTACACATGTTAACAAGTCTTCAAAATGTATTATTTTAGCCACATAATGGAGAATAGAGTACTAAGATATTTCCTAATCAATCTCATTCTACCTAACAAAACAGAAAATCCAAACTGTAGGAGGAAGATAGTAGAAAAGTATAAGTGGATGGAGCTACCAAGCCAGAGCATAGAAGTTGGTTAGAATTCTCATGAAAGAGCAGTGGAGTAAGTACCTCCTACCTCCAACTTAAAGAAATGACATCATTTTTAGGAACCTTCTCATGTACAATATGAAGTCATTCCTGAAAATACCAAATTAATATTTTAAGTTCTCCATTTCTATCGACATCAGCTTAATTATTTTGCAATAGATAGAGCAGTCAAGCATATAGACACAGCCTTGGTGTCTTAGAAGACAATTGCAACTAATTAACGTTGCTTGGTTTGTAAGAGCAAAGGATGGACACTGCACGGTGGGCCTTCTTCTTCTAGAGATTCTCCTTAATCTTTTGAGTGTGTCAGGGCCAGGAGAGACATTCAGGACTTACTTTCCTTCTCTGGCCAACCACTATCATGTCTTCACTCATTTCTTTTCTCTTCTAGCAAAATCCATTTGTGATTTAGCTTGTAATTAGGCAGGGTGCATTTGGACTTGTGGCTTATGGCCTCCAAATATTAGAGTGGGGATAAAAGGAGGTCAATACTTAACGGAGAGCTACCCATGATAGAACATTTATTACATTATTAGTGTACTTATGAGTTCACAGGACTGTCTTGTTTTGGGAAGGTGGAGTATTAGCTTTGAAAATGATGTAAATCCATCTTGTTCTCCTCAAAGATAGGATTAAAAAGCATAGGTTAACTCATGGCATTTTTGTGCTACTTCATGCCTCCTAACTTGTATATCTTTTGTAACCTGTAGAATTTCCACCTTCACTTTTGCAGAATTGGCCATTTATTTCAGTCACTTAAAGGAGAAAGTGAAAAGCAGATGTTGTAAATGTACTTACCTGAAAAGCATGAAAATCCCCAGGGAAATCACTAAGGTGAAAATCGACACAGAATGACCCACAATAGCCAAGTAGTACAGAGCATACGCATTCTGGAACAGAGGAAAAGTTAAAAACAATGAATAAATATTTAGAAGAGAGAAAATAGTTTACATTTCTAAATATAAAGATAAATCAACAAATATTTTCCAGTTTTAAAAAATCTACTAAAATTATAAAAAATATTTCAGAGAATGAAATTATTTTCATCTTTACTCGTATTATTTTATGAAAATAAGTTGACCTATTGACTTATTTTCAAAGAATAAGATTGCTTGAGATGAAAAGAATAGCATTCAAAAACATAATTCAGAAGAACTTTTAAATGTGTTAAAAATTATCATTCCTCCAATGTCTGATAGTAAAACTAAGGTCATCGTCAACACTAAGAAGGCAACTGCTCGATAGTGTGACTTGTAGAAAAATTTGTAATTTTGTAGCTCCTCTAGGAAAATGGAGAAGTTAAAGAGCCCCTTGAAGGGCTTCCTAGTTTCTGGACTCCCATGGTTGGCTCTATGGACCCTTTTCCCTTTCCCATAAATGACCTGATTCCATGTGCTCAAGGAATGCCCACTGACACTGAGTGCCAACCAAGAACTGAAATGTTATTTTTTCTAATGCCACCCCCCATTCATATAGTCTCTAGAATTTACAGGCCATTATCTGATTTCTTTCCATTAAACCTGTTGGCTACTTGGTAGCAGATATGTGATAGTTACGCATCCATTTTCGTGTACAAACAATGACCTTCTCACTCCATACTGAAAAGTGAAATAGAACCTACCTGCAGTTTCTCCGAAGTGAAAGAGTTGCACAGAGTGTAGTTGGACCAGGTTCGGTTGTTCTCAGGATGTTTGAACCAAACACCTTTCTCATCACACCATTTTGTAACCCTTTCTGTTAGTGAAACACAAGAATTTTATTAATACCTTAAAATCTCAAGAAGAAAAAAGAATAAATTTAAGGCTTACAAGCCATTTCCCGTGTTAATGACTTTATCGAAACTGGCTGTGACTATAAGTCAACAGAGAGGACCAGGAATCATGTATTATACAGGGTGTTTTAAGGTGTCATCTTATCTAATCTTCAGCAGAGCCAGGGGAAGCAGGCATCACCGTCTCTATTTCACAAACAGGAAGCAGACAGTAAGAAGGGAAATGAAGGTTGAAAAGCTACTGGGATGGAGCCAGGGTTTAAATCCAAAGACTTGGGTTTGTGTCAGACTCCACAGTGCTACCTACGCTCTACCTCACATTTTTAAAACAGACATTAAACTATTGATCATAGATGAACACTGTGGGAGAAAATCATGACCACACCTTTCTTCATTTACATGGAATATTTTCTTATCTGGTTGACCATATAAAATTGTAGCTTTTGTGGATCAAATGGTCAAATGTTCCCAATTTCAAATGTTTAAATTCAACAGAACAAAGAAGTCCAAGGCTAAGAGATCTATCAAGAAGTCATTTTTCTCTTTTGTTTTGTTTTCCCTCCAAAAAGATTTCACTTGATCATCTCTCATCATCACACAGAAAATACACTAAGGTTCACAGCTTTAGCCTTTACTATACTTCCTTAAATATCTCTTAGATGCTAGTGAAATTGCTGACTCAGCTGGATTGACGTAGCACAGTTCTGCACCTTTGGTAAGGGACCAGCGTCCTTTAACATTAATTTTGACCCTTTGAGGTGGGTATTATTCTTCTCATTTTACATGTAAGGAAACTGAGGCTCAGAGAAGTTAAAGACATTTCACTTCCACAGATAGCAAGCAAGGCATCAAATACAGCTATACCTGATCCCAATGCTATTGCAGGGCTAGTAAGCATTGTATTGAACCTCTTACTCCCATGGAAATGTGCTTAGTGGTCAGAGGAAAATGCAACAGCCAATCCCTTAGTGTTAAGACATGGGTGCAGGTAAAAAAATAAGAGAAAGGAAATGGCACCTTAAAGTTGGCTTTGGCATGGAAATAAAAGAAAATGCTGATTTGGCCAACCTTTTTTGGGGGGTAGATGCTTAGCAAAGAGGAGGAAAAAGCCTGGCATCTCACCAGCCTCTCACCAGCAACCCAATGACTCTGGGCTTGCTTACTGAGTTTATTAGGTCCGTATACATTCAAAGTTTCCTGTAGGCAAAGAACTGAGTCTTGAGGAAGAACCTGCCCAAGTGCCTGCTTTGTGGTCCCTAGTGGTTTCCATCATGCTTATTTTTTAAAATTAGTTTGGTGTGATGGTCAGTGCTGATACTGAGCCTTGGTGTTTTTTAAAATTTTAATTATTTTTGGCAGTACCCCTGTATCTGTATAAAGTAACATTCCAAACTTGATAGAAATAATAAGTTCTCATAAGAATGACTTATAATCTCTTTGGTGAAATTTCCACTGAAATATGATAACAACTATGATAATTAAAATAAAACATTTGATAACTTCCTATGTGCCAGATCCTGCGTCAAGTGCTCTCTTTTAAAAATAAATGATAACAATTTTCTGTCTTTTATTTTGCCTACCCATCAATTGGATATGTACCTGAGCTTTAGGGAAAAACACATGGGTTTGAGAAAAGCAAATTTAACAATCGCGATAATATACCCTAAGGAGGGAGATGAGTAAAAAGTATCAGAAAGGTGAGATAATATTTATCAAGAGATTAGCTCCAGCAGGCCAAACACATTTTAAAACCAGCATATTGTTAGCAAACAACTGGAAATGATATTTGATTAGAATTTAAATTCACTTTATTATTATGATACTGGTCTGTAATATTTTAATTTGGTACTGGGACTTCAGAAGGTAAAATTCCATAAATGTTCAAGGTTAAATATAATTTGTTCCACTGATCTAAGGAATTATAAATAATGTGTTGGCTACAAGGTAGTATTCAAATTCTAACTTCCTAATTGGGTAAGCTAGTAGAAGAAAAAATTATACTGAATTAAATAAAATAGAGATCATGAGTAAGTAAACATTAAAATGAATGCAATTGCCAAATTTAATCTGAGTTATTCATGTATTCTCTAGTTCTCCAAAGCACTTTGTAATGTGTTTATTGCCTCAGAGATCAAAGTACAAAGATTCATGTAATATGAAAAGACGTTCTACCAGGGTATTAGTTATACTCATAAAATTTTGATCTTTGATAATTTCTTAGGGAAAACATTTGTGTTGACAAAGACAAACAGTTGTACTTATGGATAACCCTTTTGTATATAGCTATTTTCTTTTTTATACAGCACAGGGATATAGACATTAGAATCATGTGCTAATATTTGGAGGACACTGCCATTGTTTTTTAAAAAAACTAAAACAACTTATGATTAAAAAAATACTTGGTGGAAATATCATTAGGATTTGATAATATTGAAAATAGCTTTCTATCACTGTTAGTCAATCTGTCAAGAACTAGTGCAAAAATCCTATTATCTTTGTCAGTTTTTAAGTGATATTCATTTTTCGTTGTACGACTGAAACATAGGATTTAAACTACAAGTTCTATATTGGCTTGTATACTTACTCCCACAGTGCTTCTAGTCATTTAAAATGGATGAAAAAAGTTTCAAGCAAAAGACGTTTTTAAGTAACCTGTTAGAATCATTGCTGCTCTACATAAATCTGTTACCAAGATAAATAGAAACATTTAAAACTAAATTTGCTGAGATAGCCACTTGACAAAACCTATTTAAAGTTTCACTATTGAACACAAACGTTGTCTGCAAAAGGGTTAGTACTATCGGCACAGAAAAATGGATGCTGAAAATTTGTCAATGAGTTTGCTAATGCTATTTGTTGATGATGACCATACCAAGCATACTTGGGATTTAAAAAACAAAAAATGGTTTATAGTGACAACATTTCATCTTTGTTAGATTGTCAGAGAACCATTTTGTAAAAATCAAAATGAATATATTTTCATTTTAATGACACTGTGTAGCCATGTATTGGAACACACACTGTATGCTGAAGAGAAGTGTTGGTCCTGAAGAAGCTATTCCACTTACAGGTAAGAGTAGAGGAAATACTACTATTTGTTGTTTTGTGTTACCTGAAGTCTGGATGTAGACATTTCCTGCTAAATGTTGCAGCTATCAAGAATTTGTCCTTCACCAGACAAACCTTTCAATATTCGAAAAAGGATTATGTTTACTTTGAGTATCGCCTTTCCAAACCAAACACTCCCAGTGACTTGCTCCACAGACCTTGTCCCCTCACAGCCTGGAGACTCTCTGCACGTGCTTTGAAATTGACATTTCTCTATAGAGTACACTTGGTATGGACTGACCCAAGAAAAATACAGAATGCTTCTCTCACTTTCGATTCACATGGAGATATGTTTTACAGTGTTTCAGGCCTTGACCCTAGAAATTCAAGTTCTATTGATCTGGAGAGGGGTCAGACATCAGCATGTTTTAAAAGCTCATCAATTCCGAAGAGTTATCAAGAAAATCACTACCTGAACCTGTATTTGGATTACCCTGGCCCTGTAACTTTAATAGTTTGACTCCATGTGTAGGGCTATAAATTCTCCCTCCTTAAATTTTGGTTTTTACATTCTAGCATATTCCTTCCCACTGTCAGCCTCTTTTGAATCCCAATAAAGTTCTTCATTCTTTCACTATCTGTCTCTTTTTCACCAAGCACCCTTCCCCAAATTGAAACTTCTGGCATTTCATTAATGAGTTTCGTGCACCATTAAGATGTAGCTTTAGGTCAGTAATAAAATCCTAAAGAATTTAAGTTTTACAAATATAGATATTTTTAAGATGTACTTTTAAAGTGGATTTATTTCCCAGCTGAGAGGGTTCTATCTAAAGATCAGGCTGAAAAGATGGATCAATGCCTGAAGATCTGTTTTGCTGATCAAATCTTTGTGTTTTAGTCAATATTTATAGCCACTTTGGCAAGAGCTCACTGCTGCTTTGGAACTGGCCTCGTGGCCTCAGTTGCAGAGCAGATCGCCATGCCAATCAAGTCACCTCTAATGTAGTTGTCAAATCAAGATTAATGAAGCATCATTTATTGGGAAGAGTCAGTCAAGGCCTGAAGGATTATCATCACATGGCATTTAGTTACAGTTTCCAGGAATGTAGCTCCGAGGTGAGGCACTACACAAACCCCTTTGTTTACTTACACCCTCACTTTTTCATCAAAATAGGACTTTCCAGAAGTGACACAATATTCATAAATACCAATGTGCACAAATGACCAGCAATGTGAGTTAAAAAATAAGGATGACTTGAAATATTTGTACAACTGAACAATATTTCAATTACGGAAACGCTTCAGAATGTGCTAAAATGTGGAGTATCATTAAGTGGATACATTTCGTATCTGATTTTCTTTTTAGAACCATAAAAATGCTAGAAGCTTCATAGCAAACATATAAAATGAAAAAAAGATACCCTACCTGTTGGATCAAAGTCCGGAAAATAATCTGGGCACAACTGATAGGACATCACCCCAGCCGGTGTGTCATCCCAGCACAGCCATCCATCCCAGGTGCGGTTGCAGTACGGACCTGGCCATTTAGAAAGAAATTAATTTTAAAGCCTTGTGGACTTAACTGAAAGAGCAGATTGATCTTAAATGTAGTTGGAGCTATGAGTCCAGTCATGATCATCCACATGTCAAATGAACCAAAGTCATTTATTTTGAAAGTCAAGTTTCAAATCACTTTCACGTATCTCTGTGATCTGATTGTCTCATTGGATGACAGGCAGGGTTCTGGCCTTACTTTGTAGGAGGTTCCAAAATTGAGCTTATCAAAAAGCAAGTAGCCCAAAGACTGTTTGCCTTTTATTTAATTATAGTCAGAACACAAATCTAAGGTATAGATTGGGTGTTAATCAAATGAGTTTTGAGGTATGTTAAGTTTTTGCTTCCTGAAACTTTGTGTTTCTTTAAAATACCCAACCAGGAAGTCAGATTTATATTAGTAGGCCTTGCGGTTCCTGTAAGAAATGTTAAATTTTCCACAATTGTCAGCATAAGAATTTGAAGAGCAGTAATGTAGGAGAACATTACTTGAAAAAATCCATGACACTGATTAATTTTTCAAAATCTTGAGATAAATTTTAAGAATGAGTATATTCTTAAAGAATAAATTCTGCCACGTTTATCAGCTTATTGCACCTAATCTATCTTTTCTTTAAGTTATTTTATTTATTTGGAAACAATGAAATCTTCAGGAATTGATAAGAGAGAACTAAATTTTCTGCAGGGGAATTTGCCTTTGACAGTATGGTCTTCCTGACTAAATGTTCTATTTGGTAGTCCAGGTTTAAATTAGACAATTAAGATATAATCAAAAGTTGACAAAAAATGTGGAATTCTGAGCAGTATTGAATAGTGCACAGATAATTGTGCAACTCTTATTCTGGGAATAAGAACAGCAGGGGCAACAAGAACAAAATAAAGGCATTAACTCTACCTACTCCAATGGAATTTACATTTTTGTAGGGTTTTCCCCATTTGTTTTTGAAAACATACACAGCATATGCTTGGAATCTTTTTTCCAAAAGCTTTCCATTAACATATTTTTTCAGAAATGGCACAGAGGAACGCTTGCAAAGGTTTATGCAATTTCACCTTTGGTTAAAAGATTGCCTTTACAAATCTGTTTTGGCTTTAGAACATATCATTCTAATAACCATTAACCTTCAAAGGGGTGAACTTGGATAGTACTATTCTTAATCCAAAGGTTATGCAATTATTCCAAATTCTTGTTAGATATGCACTCACAGTGAGTTAATGAAAAGCAGTGCTATTACTATAGAATTACACTTTGTTGCTGACTAAAATAATGCCATTTTGATCACTTTAGGTATTCATCAACATTGGTTTCAAGGGTTCTCTTGCTGTTTTCAAAAATTAAATCTACCCTAAGACATGAAGATTTGCCTCTATAAAGTTTTTCAAAAGAATGAGTCTCAGACTTTGAAGGAAATTCTCCATTTTCTTTTAAAGTAATGCCCAGAAGTTCGACATCCTAACACCATAGTGTAATGAAGAAGTTCAACATCCTAATACTATAGTGTAAGAAACTGCACTCACTCGGTCCCCGAAAATATCAGTTTTGTGTTGTTTTTATTTTCTCATTTGTTTCAGAGAAATTTGGTCAGAGTTGCAACTAATGCCTGTCTAGTTCTTGACAAACACTGAAACTACTGCAGATAGAAGAATAATGTGGATCAACTACAAATTAAAACTTTATTTTGAAAGCAAAGCATGTATTAAAATAGTATATTTAATCATTTTTTTTAACCTACCAATAGGGTTGCCATAGAAAGCATAAGGTTGTACAAGCTCTCATTGAATTTTGTTCAAATGTTTTAGGGGACAGGGAAGAGAATTTAAATGAAAGTTGCTAAGATTGGCCATCACATCTCTTCATTTGTTTTCCTCTGGGCCCCCTGCTGCTGATAGAATGCGCTTAGCCTTGAAAATATTTGGGCAGTAACATAAAGCGTTCTAGAAAAGATAATGGATAAACACAGTCTGTAGAGAAGATATCCTTTTCTAATTCTCCTGGCAACTGGGGGTAGAAAGGGAGAAGGAATGGCATTGGTTGCCAACCGATTGACAGTTAAGGGAAGATACTGCCTAATTAATCCAAGCAAGACAGGGTTTTGACAGGTTCCACCTTAGGCAAATTCTCTGCCCACCATTTTCTAACTCCCTTTTCTGTCATTTTCCTCTTCGCCTCCTTCACTTAGTTGTGTGTTGTTCCTGCCTGCCAGGTGTGAATACGGAGTTATTGCAGTAATTTTGTCGTGAGGGCAGATGTTAGTCAAACAGCAGTCAGATGAACTTGAGCAAAGAAATAGCACATATTCACTGCATGAAATACATGGACGTGCCATAGTGTGAAAACTGCTGGCATGTTAAATCAAAATTACTCAACATGTATTTACTCATGGAAGAAAATAAGTATTTAATGATGTTTCAAACTTGTGTTCATCTTCAGCGGTTCTCAACCTGTGGGTAGTGGTCCCCCCCTTTTTTTTTGAGACAGAGCCTCAAGCTGTCACCCTGGATAGAGTGCTGTGGCATCACAGCTCACAGCAACCTCCAATTCCTGGTCTCAAGCGAGTCTCCTGCCTCCGCCTCCCAAGCAGCTGGGACTACAGGTGCCCACCATAACGCCTGGCCACTTTTTGGTTGCAGCTGTCATTGTTGTTTGGCGGCCCAGGCTGGATTGGAACCAGCCAGCTCAGGTGTACGTGGCTGGCGCCTTAGCCCATTGAGCCACAGGCGCCGAGCCGGGGGCCCCTTTTTAACAATGAAAATACTTTGCGGCATTAGGAAGGTGGAGAACCACTGATCGGTATCCTTCTCCTCACCTTTTTCTTGGTATGGAGCCAACTGCTGCATTCGCTCATAGCATCTGTACTGCGCGTCCATCAGCTTCTTCCGTCCCACGGCATACAGGTACGGCTCAGGCTCTTCTGTTGGGTTGGTCTCATTTGAAGTGGAGGGAAGAACTGGGGTTGGGTGCTGCATTAAAAAGAAAAATAAACCCAGTTACTTATGGAGAGCTGGGGTGGGTGCACACATAAATAAATGAGACAATCGAAATGTTAGAAAACATTTATTTTTCCTTCTATAAGCAAATACTTATTCACAGTCCCCATGGAAACTTTTTTTGCTTTATAACTAAAAAATGTGTTTATATTTCACTTACAAATTCTCCCTACATATGATGTATTTTTATTAGTTTCCATTCGCTATTGAAAATGGATAGTCGCCACCCACACTCATACACCTCTTTAACAGCTAGTATTGTTTTAATTTTATTAACACGGTAAAGTTTTGAAGTAAACAAAGTAAATAATTAAATTTCCAAAAGATATCAACCTTGCGTTACTCCTAAAAATCATAAATCACATTATGAAAAAACAATACAATAAATACGCTTTGTTATCGGATTCTTTCAGCTGCATTTTGTTTGTGCTGGGAGTGGGTACACCTCCAGAAATTTGCCCCATTTATTCCACGGAGTAAACTAAATATGTTTTCTGCCTCTGATAATTGACCTTAATCTCTTGAAATTGGTTGCGTTAACAGATGACGTATACAGGAAATTCATTTTCGCTGATGAAAATCAATGTAATTCTTACATATTTCTCTCTGCACATTTGCATGTTTGGTACAGGTTGACCTTAGTTTTTGTAGTTTCGGCTAAACACCATCATTCTTACAGGTCTCTGTTTATCAAAGTTGATGTGTGTGTGTGTGTGTGTGTGTGTGTGTGTGTGAAGAGATCACTGGCTGTCACACCGTCTTTTCTAACTTGTATTTATATACATTTTAATTTCTTTTGTCACTGTGACCAATGTTCTTAGTGGTGCTCATTTCTGTTTTTTTTAATATATCTGCATTTTGCATAAAGATTTCTTTTTGTCATTTGGAGAAGACCTACCAGCTTAAGCCTGCATGGACTGTCCTTCTTCAGTTAGGAATATTGCTCGATTTCTCTCTACCACACCAGTTGAAACACTTTCATTTGTCCTATTCCCGTCTGCATAATTATCAGTGGTCCCAAGTGTATTGATGACAGGAGTGGTGTGGGCCTCTTCTGTGTGTCCCAGTCTCTAAACAAAACTCACCCCCTTGAAGGTGACCTGTACACCCCAGCTGATCAGGGTGTTTCTCACCGTTTTCAAGTGCACGTCACTGTGTATGTCCTATGTGACAGCATATCACTGGATGTTGAGCCGTATAGCACATGCGACATGAAAATTCAGAGCTTGAAGAGTGTGTGGAGCTAATGTAGTAAATGCAGACACCAGGTCAAATGTGAATTGGACTTTGTGTCTGAAGAGGGAAAGGAACGCACACAAGTCTGGAGGTTGGAAATGGCCTGCGTGAAACACTGTGAGGAAACTGTCCTGTCTGAAGGGAACACATTCAAGGTAATAAATGGGGTCACAAAGTGTCAGGTAACACAGAGCTTTGAGAACCAAAGTGCAACCCGCCAAAGTAAAATAAAGCAGAGACTTGTCTGGTCACTTTGAGCAGGTGAGAAACCTCTCTAGGTCTAAGTTTAAATGAGAGTAGTACTAGTTCTAGTAATAATAATAATAATAATAATAATATCTATCCTGTATGGATGTTGTGACAAGTGCAAGTGTGAAAGACTCAATATACCTTAGCTAGTATTACTGAAACATGATAATAAAATAAGTATATTTTGTATATTTTTGGTCAGTGAAGGATGTGAAAGGAGAATTTTAGTCAAATACACATGGCAGACGTCAGAGGTCCACAGATTAGAGTTGTGGGGGCAGCCAGTAAGTGTGAAGGCCAGGACTAGATCTCTCCACGTGGAACAAGAAAGTGTAACTCTGAGCACCTTCTCAAATAGTAATGACATGAAGGCACATTTGAATATAATAAAGGGAGAACAGTAGCAGTTAAATAGTCCAGAAATTTACCCTACATAACTGAAAAAAAGTGGTAGTTCTCTGAAAAGGGAAGCTTTTGGAAAATGAGAACATTGAAAGGGGAAAGAAGGTAAGTTCTCTTCGTAGATTTATTTTGGAGACTCCACTAAGTCATCCGCATAGAAATTGCTTGCAAAGAGGATGTATATTTGCCACCATCACAACATTGCTATTATAAGTCTAAGTGGACATCTGTTGTAAATTAAGTTGATCTTACTCTTTAAATATTGAGGTTATATCTAATTGTAACGCCTCCTGAATTTATAATGAAGAGAAATGAATGAACCCACGGAAGTGATTAAAAATGTCGTGAAGATCCTTTACCAATGTAGCTGAACACAATTTTGTTAACATGCAACTCTTTCCCCACTTGTTTTCAGATCAGTCAACAAATATTTATGAAACTCAATGAGCTGTTGTACAAGATGCTGAGGCTACAGTACTGAAGAAAATAAGGGCGAAGCCTGCTCTCACGGAGCTTACAGTCTAGCGAGAAACAGCAATGCTGTAAAACAGTGTTTTCTTGACACCAGAAATTATGAGCAACAAAGAATTATCAGTCACAAAATTCTCAGGTATTTCATTAAAAATTGGAACATAGTTTGTGAAACTTAAAAAAAAGTATTTTGAAAGAACCACGTTGAAGCTTCTTTTTGTATTTCATTACCCTGCATTTGTATGAATGTGTGTTTGTGTTTGGTAAATTCAACTGATTATCATGTAATCATTAAAACAGGGAAGGGTCACAGTGCTCTCACAATAGATATTAACGATGGGTTCCGTTTATGCATTTATTTTAGATTCTTCATCTATGGCTCTATTCTTATAATCTTCAGTAGACATGAGAATTATCATTTGATGTACTATTAATTTCTAGGCTATTTTCTCACCATCTTCAAATCTAAATAGAAGATGGAGTATGATGTCATATATAAATTTATCCGTCACTTATAAATATTAGATGTTTTAGATGTTAGGAACGATTTTGCTTAAGGTTGACTTTCTTTCCAGAAGTAACATTCCGAATTCTGTTTTTGTACGGATGACAACCAACTAAGGAATATTCCTGCACTATTTGGAAATTAGTGGAGGCCATGGGGAAATAGTAGGTCCAACAATATCAAGTGGAAAATCTAACATTTGTATTTTAAATTACATTCTCATTTCATTTAACGCAGTTCAAACAGAAGTAACAGTGGAGAAATGACTCTCTGAGTAACAGTGGGTATAGTTCATGCCGATGACTGTTGCTTATTCTTACCATTTCTGCAATATTGAAACAAACTCCAGTGAACTTGCTTTGAAGCGTGGTTCAGTAGAGATTGTTTCAACACTGAAGGAATGAGAAATTAGAACTTCTGTCTTTAGATGTGCTGCAGTAATCCCCAACAGTTCCTGGTCAGGTTCGGATTCAAGCAAGATGAAATTTTCCCAGCAGTAGATGAATATCTCAATTACTCTCTTCCTAAAAATAACATACTTATTGGGGCACTTTGTTTATATATAGTCGTCCCTCAGTCGGTCTCCTTGGAGGATTGGTTGCAGTACTTTCTGCGGATCCCAAAAATCTATAAATGTTCAAGTCTCTTATAGGTGTAGTATTTGCATATAACATATATATATATATATATATATATATATATCCTCCTATGTATTTTAAATAATCTCTAGTTAACTTATAATATCTAATACAGTGTAAACACTCTGCAAACATTTATTACACTGTTTTCTTTAGGGCATAATGACAGGAAAAAGCCTGTAATTGTTTAGTACAGATGCAATTTTTTTTTCAAAAATGTTCTATTCAAAATTGGTTGAATCAACAGGTGCAGAACCCAAGGATATAGAAGGATGACTGTATATAGATAGATAGAGAAATGTAAATATACAGTAGATTTAGGCATAAAAACATACATTTGTATAAAATTACAAGCATTACATAACTACTGCTTATAAATTACATACATATAAATTTCATAAAATATATTAAATATTATAATTTTTATTACAATTTTATACAAATCAAAAATGCTTATAAAGTGGTATTATTTTCATCAGTAAAGAGGCAAACTAAAGATAGCAGTGATTAGATAAAAAGACTACGCAATGGGAAAGACTTAAAAATAGTCTATATTATGTTACGTCCATAGTATACATTTGGGAGTTTAAAATAAAAAAAAAAAGATTATATGACCACATGAAGATAGAAATGAGTTGTTAAGTTCTTATTTTGCCTTTATGAATAAAAATCATTTCATAGTTTTGCATACAAACCATCTTTTGCGATTTTTTTAAAAAAAAACAAGCGAACAAATAACATTTTCGTTGTCCTGTGTAGCAGTTTAGCTGCCGTACATGTGATGTCACTTCTAAAGATTCAAGTAAATGGCGCCACACATACGGCTACCAAGCTGCCACCAACAGCAGTTGTCATCAGCCGAACATCCCTGGTTCTTTCAATCACTACATACTTTGAGCGTCTTTCACATGGAAGGCTCTGTTCTAGGGTCTAGGCAAATATCAGTAAATCAGACTGGCAGTAACCTTGCCCTAATAGAGCTTACATTCTGGAAGATTTTATCTACAAGGACCATGAAGTTCAGAGAGAACAATTTGAAATGGCCGTATGCTTGAGCAATTCCTACTTTGACATAAGAAAATCAACTTCTTTGGGGGTTACAGGTAGTTTCAAGAAGTACAGAGGTAGAAGAGTTATGGAGCTGTTCTGTCTGTATCTTTGAGAGATGGTCCATCTGTGCAATAGTTCAAGCCCCTGAATGTATGGACCCACACTACTGGGCTCGAGGGAGAGCTTGCTTTGATTGCCAGTGGCAGAACTGCTCTAACAAGAATATGAATCCAGAATCCATCAATGTAACCAACATGATTTCCATGCCACCATCCTTAATATTGACAATATATGTGTTAAAATTATTTGTGTTTCTCAGTAAAATATTGGAACTGGTTATTCCAGGTAGGATCAGATGCTTGGTTAGTGTCTTTTGTGTTGTCTACTTATGCATTAAATAAACAACAAAACTTCTACGTATATCACACATTCAAGGCAAATAAGTAATCAGAGCTAAGTAAACAGGTTCTTCTCAGAAGAGCCTAGTTTTTCTGTCTTTATCTTTGTTGTTGTTGTTGCTGTCATTGCCCTCTTCCTAGCATTTCTGAGAACCCACTGTGTACCAGCTACCATTCTAAGCCAACTGTATTGCATCCAGGAAAGGCAAGGAAGACAATGGTGGTTTTGGTTAATGGTAAGAAGCTGATGGAAGATGGTGGCCCAAATCAATAGTTTAAAGACCACGTGGAAATCAAGTTGGTAGAATTTCATAAAGAGAGTCTCTTTTTTGTAATAATGTCTTACCTAAAAAGTGATGTTTTGGATCAATTAAGAAAGTATCATTTAAAAAATTACTTTTTCACTGAGGAGCATCAATGTGGAAGGCAATGAATGTTTTGAAGGAAATTAATGGATCAAATTTTGTCTTATGGACAAATTCTTTAATCAAATGTATCATACAGACAGAAAAGAAAATTTCTTTTTGTCATGGAAAAGAGAGCACAAAGCTGTTTAAGTGCTTTCTTTAGTTATGTTTGCTGATAAAGAGATGCCCATAGACCACAAAATATTTCTGTGCATGGCTCCTGCAAAATATGTAATTTTCCATATTTAAATTTAAGAATTTATTAGATAAATGTTTTGAATAAAAGTGACCTAGTTCAATATACCAAAAATTATCTGTAGTCTTTGTAGTAAAAAAGGTAATTAGATAACCTTCAAACTATTTTGTTAGTGTGTGGTGGTTCCTCTAGTTTTCCTCTAGTATGTCCAATATAATTACATGCTTTATGAAAAAAATTACTTGGAAATGGTCATGTAGGATTTCATTTGAGCTATGAAAATTAACAATATCAATTCATGAATAATATATGACAACATTTCTGCATCTATAGAAGACCTCATAAGGCTTGGTCATTTGCAGACAAATTAAAATGTTCCATAAGATTCTATAATATTCTTGTGTTTTTTTAATCATATTTCCAGTGGCATGAAGTAACTCCCATTTGAAAAGAGTAGATTGCTTTTTGAAAATTATACTACTACTTATCCACAGAAATATTTAACAGGTTAAAATAACATACAACAATCTGACATAATAAAATAAACTATTCTCATTATTTAAATAAGTGCGAAAGGGTTGCATTAACAATCATTCCCATAAAAATCATTTCTTTGATGTATAACTTTACCAAATAAAAATTTCCTTATAAATTAAATGAACACGTATGGAACACTAGTCTATATTTTCTTGAATAATGTAAAGAGAAACAGTGTAGGCAGACTTGTAGGTCTTTCTCTGGATATTCATGATCAATGGAAATCTTGGAACCCTGTGTAAGCTTTGCTTGGGGTTGGTGTCACAGTATGAGATACTGTATGATGTTTACAGCCAGCTGGGATTCATTGGTGAATGTAATTCTGGTGTGATAAAAAAAGGAGCAAGACAACTCCAAAATGATTTATGCGAAATTTTCTCCTCTCCCTTTCATGTGCTATTGAAGCTGATGTGATGGTGGGTTACAATGTTGACAAAAATAAATAGGCATGAATAGTATTTTCTAAGATGATTACATTACCAAATACTTGATAATTTTTTTAGGAATAATGCAATATAAAATACATAAATTGAACATGATCTGAAAGGCTGGAAAATTTTGTATGTGACAGTGGTATATAAGACTTAGAGGTTCTTAGTTGGTTTGTGAGGAAAAATACATTTGAAATCAGTAACAAGGCTGATGGAAAGAGTTTTGATGTTTTAAAACCATTAAAGAGCCCGGAGAATATGATTCAAATCTACATGTCAAACATGAAATCTATTTTATCTGAGAATGTTATTAACCTATTATGTTAATTTCTAAGATAATATGAGGATATCTCTAGTTCGTGCTAAAACTTTGTAAAGAAACAAACCTCACATTTCTGGATAAATCAGAACATTAAATTTTTGAAATTATTGAGATTTGTCAACAAAATATTAAGAAAAAGAAATGTTTTGAGGAACTTAGTTTTGGCTTTGGGAGCACTATACCTGCTCTGGCAAATGCCAATTCAAACACACTCAGACATGCCTCCTTATTCAGCATTCTTAATTAGCATGGCTTAGAACAATTTTGTTTTACTTACATTTAGTAGAATGAACAGTACAAGGAGTCTGCGCGTGTATTTGAACCCCATTTTGATGTTTGAAGATCTCCCTTCGCCCTAGAAAAATATAAAATTAACATATTTCAGTTAATATATTGCTAATATAGACTGTAGGCTTTCCATTTCTATTTGATTTGAAGGGGATCAATATCCAGGACGATCTGGATAAAATACATGTAAGTAAGAAGAGTAAGCTTCTGAAGCAAATGCAGCTGCATGTTCCACCACACCTCCTATCACCCATATTGTTGTTCCTAAGTACCTCGTATCAAGAAGCTCTAGAGCTACCTTTGTATATCAGGACTAAAATAAATAAATTCCAAGGAATCCAGAAAAATCCATATTGACTTCAATTAACTTGTGTCATCAACAGAACTAAAATTGCAATGGAAATGTCCACCAACACACTTCATTGGACATGAACAAATAACATCTATAATTCGTGAAAGATTAATAGCCATGCCCTCTAGGTAATCTAAGGCCAACTCTAAGAGCATTCTTATTTAGAGCTTTGAGTATTTTCTTTTCCTATACATATTTCTTCAAGCTTTGAGTTGCTAGTAAGAATAAAATTCTTCTACAACAAAGAGTGAGTACATCATCTAACAGTTCACTATTCTCACACAGAACAGTAAGAGTCAGAACAGGCTGCTTTGTTGCAAATAACAAACAGCTTTTCATGGCTCTTTGGATAATTTTATTTTAGTTTTTAATTTTTTTTATTAAATCATAGCTGTGTACATTAATGCAATCATGGGGTACAATGTGCTGGCTTTATATACGGTTTAAAATGTTTTCATCAAACTGATTAACATAGCTTTCATGGCACTTTCTTAATTATTGTGTTAAGACATTTATATTCTACACCTGGCAAATTTCACATGTACTTTTGTAAGATGCACCGTAGGTGTGGTTCCACCAATTACAGATGAGGAAAGATAAAAAAGGGATGAACATGTGAACGCACATGTGTTTCTTTTCATCCATGGGTTTTGTGTGAAAACTACATTTCAACCAGGGGTGAGTGGTTATGATTGTACCTGAATTGGTAATGATCGGCTCTTAACACTGCGTATTCACTGTATCATGTACAGATTTTACATATTCTGCCAGATCTAAATTATAACCTGCCATGTATGCCTAATATACTTGCTCCCAAGAGAGTAAGTTCTAATCAATCTACATATAGGTATTATGGGAAATTGATAATGTAAAGTATAATTTTGAAATGTCTCTTTATATGAATTGACCCTATTGTATTAATTAATTAATTAATTAATCCTATTGATCCTACCCATGAATTGTCCTATTCACTGTTCCAGACTTTCTTCGAGTCCACTCAGTACAGTAAACACACACATGCATATATTAAGCATTGTAAAGCGATGGAAATTTGGGTGAACTGGATGAGATAAGCTCCATTATAAGAAACCAAGGCTCTAGGTGTGAGGAGTAGGTATGAATGATACAAGATATGCAAAAATGAGTAAAATGTAGACTGGGCAAAAAGTTCAATAGAACTGTGAAAATACAGGACTTCATAGAGAGCCATATAATTTTTTGATTGATAGGACAGGAAGGATTTATATTTTGAGATATCATTTGAAAATGGAGGAGGATTTTACAAAGCGAAGACTAACAGGCAGAGAAACCAGATTAAAACAAAGTATGGAGATAAGAAAATTTAGGGTAACTAAACAATAATGAAGACAATAATTTAGCTGGAGCATAGAAACTCTTTGAAAGCAGAAATAAGGCTGGAAAAGTTTATTTTAAGAGCTTAGGAAATTTATTACTCAAACCACCCTTTCGGCACTTTGTGCACCTTTCATGTATTTTCAACTCCATGAGTATCCTAACAAGCTTCTCCAATGCTAAACTCTTTTCAGATAAGAATTATTTTTTAAATATCTGTGTACCTTTGTACATCACACAATTACTTACACGTGCTTATTACTATTGATAGTGATAGTGGTTTGTGATTTATGAATGAAACGGAACAGAATTCTATGATTTTTTGCAACTATATCCTCTCCACACCACCACATTAGCGAATCTGAATGCATTATTTTCCCTCTTCAATTTCTTTCATTTTCCATATCAATGACTCACACAATTACCCATGAATTGTCCCATTGAAGTCTAGGGATCATTCTTTGATCCCAGTCCCTTCTTTATCTCCCACATCTGGTCTCCAGGACCCTGTGATTTCATCTGCATTTTGGTATCTTTTTAAACATGTCCACATCCTTCTCAACTGGGTGCAGTTTGGTCACCATCTTTCCCACCGGGGTCGTGGCAGCAGGCCTGGTGTTCCAAGTGGAAACTAGAACAGTTTCCTGCCTCATGTCTTGATCCCTCTAACCCATTTGCTATCCTAAAGTGAGTATACTGTCCTCCTCCTTCAGCAATTCCCTACAAACTTTAAGGAAATGTATAAAACCATTGGCTAGGAATAGAATACAAGCCCTCCTATAGAAACAAGTACCTATATGATCATGAAGAGAAATAAAAAAAGGAGAAATTAAAGCTGCCTCTGAAATTTCCAGCTTGGTTAATGATTGAATTGAAAAAATTGAGGAAAGGAAAGTGGGTAGATACAGGACTTTTAATTTGTGTTTTTTCCCCCTTAATATTGAGAATATTGCCTCCTGAGTATATTGGGTAAGACTTATTTCTTAGTATGAAAGGTAGAGCTTTTGAAATGTACATACAGTTGTGAAACTGACATAGTTTTCTTTACATCTGCTCTTTTAAAAGGAAATCATAGACATACATTAAATCCTTTAAGGTCTGCTGCTCATGATAGTTCTGCGATTTAGCCTCTGAGAGAAGTAGGATGCTTTGAACATTGCAGGTGTCAGTATTAACAGCCAGATCTCTTCTTAACATGAAAGTTCTGCTCATTAATTCTACATGCAAGACTTAAGCCTGGCGAGAAGCCAGCTTCTTTAGGAAGGTGAGTGTGTGGTCATTAGGCAGTTAATTGGCTTGTACTACCTACGCCATATTTGATGTCATTTGATACTTTAAAATGTAGAAGCCACTCAGTTTGACTAAATTGTATCATTGAAATGAAGAGCATCAGGAGGTTTGTCATCTTTAAGGTGAATGGGGTGCACAGTCATCTTGCTGTAGGAGAGGGAGAATCCCACAGTTTCAAAGCCTCAGACATTGCTTTTACAAAGGCACCACCACCAAAATGAGTAAAAATAGTGTGAAGGCAAGTCTGAGAATGAACTTCTGGAAATGACGGAGAGGGTTTAGACAAGGGGTTTTTGCCTATTCATTGAGAATGTATATAATTTTAAAGACTTATGTTATTTTTAAACATAACAAATGCCTCCTATCCAAATTTAGAGTAGAACTCTGCTGCACTGAGCCTGCCTCTAGTCAGAAAAGTTGAACTGTAATTTCTCTGGGTGAAATAGTGTCTTATAGGCTGGCTCTTTGGACAAAGCACTTTATGGTAATTCCTGATGGGGGAGGGAAATATAGCTAGAGTGTGAAGAATGAAGGGGCTCTGTCAATTTGAGAGAGAAGTAAAAAACAAGGGGAAAAGGAGCAGAATCAGAATGTAGAATGAGATAAGTCACCTTTCATCAGATTATTAAAAGGAAGGAGAAAAAAGAATGAGAAAAGAGGGTTTATGAGAAAATCCAGAATGAATTAACAGACGCCAACGTGTTAGTTGAAGAGGTGATTAAAAAGCAAAAGGAAATGATGACTAGATTTTAGGGTAGAATCTAGTTCAGATGAAAGATTTCAAATAGGCTGGATTCTCCTTGCCAATTCACTTTTTTCAATTGATTCATTGTAATCGCACATATGTGATTATTTGATTATACAGCATATATATGTGTATGTTATAATCAAATTGCCAGTTCCTTTTTAAAAATTATATATATATATAAATGATATGGTGCATAAATCAAAATTTACTTATTTATTTATTTTTTGAGACAGAGTCTCACTCTGTGTCCCCAGGCTAGATTGCCCTGGCATCAGAGCTCACAGCAACCTCCGACTCTTGGGCTCAAACCATCCTCCTGCCTCAGCCTCCCAAAAAACTGGAACTACAGGTGCTCACCCACTGAAATACCTGGCTAGTTTTTCTATTTTTAGTAGAGAAAAGACTAAATAGTATCATTGAAACGAAGAGCATCGGGAGTTTTGTCACCTTTACGGTGAATGGAGTGCACAGTCATCTTGCTGTAGGAGAGGGAGAAACTCAACTTTAGTTTAGTTCAGCTGGTCTTGAACTCCTGAGCTAAGGCGATCTTCCTGCCTCCACCTCCCCAGAGTGCTGAGATTAAAGCTCTGAGCCCCTGCGCCTAGCCATAAAATCAAGGTTTAAGTGACCACAAAGTTAATGTGGAATAGCAAAGAAATAATAATTTTGTGATTTGGTTGGGGCTATTGATGGGATAATAATTAAGTAGCACACACTGTCAAAATTTGGGTTATTTCAGGATGTGTCTGGGTGTATCTAGGTAACGTAGGTCCATGGATCATCACATTCATATTTTTCCAATATCTGACCATATTCCTAGGACATCTCCTTGTATTTCCTCACTGACCGCTAGTGGTGGTGTGCACTCAGTAATGAGTTAAAAAAGGCAGTGTTGAAATCAGAGCTACAATTAGACAGTCACTGAGCTGAAATGGAATAGCTGAGGTGACTATGAGTTAGCCTAAACAAGATCTTCAGCTTTTTCTAACAGGAACTTGACCCGCAATAGCTGCTTCAAGTACAAACTGACTCTAACCTAAGTTCACCGATTCTTTGCTGTTGCTAATTGGCAGGTCTTTCTGGGACCTGAACTAACTGCTGCCAGCTAGGTGACAAGCAACAGAGCTCTCCCCTTTGTTTCTTCTCAGCCCAGGTAAATCTGATATACTATGCAAAGATATAATTGGAACCTATTTTTTTATCCAAAAAAACTACCCTTTATTCTGGTTGATTGATCCTTAAGAATATATGGCAGTTTTTGGCCACATTAAAACATATTAAAATGGACTCATTTGGAGGCAGATGGGCAGGGGAGACTAGTGAGAAAGGAAGGGAGGCACTAAAATGGGCTGAATGCACCCTAAGAGCCAGGCAGAGTATACATTACACTGTCCTCAGTAAAGGCAGATGTGCTTTATCTCTATATTATATAAGGAAACAAAGGGTCGCAGAGGAATTTGACCAAGATCTCAAGTCAGTAAGTGTGAGAGACAGAATCTGCAAATATTGTTACTTTACAATCTATTCTCTTTCCATATTTCATACTGACTCTACAAATGTGCATTTTAAAAGTAAATATTAGATAACAATAATTTGAAAATAAGTTGTCACTAATTTTTCTCTTTAACTGATCTACTTCCTAAAGATAATGCAAAGTTTTTCTTCTGGAAAAAATACAGAAATTTTTTCAGATTTATTGTTACTTAAATTGGCAACATCTATTTGAAGGCTTTAAAATAGATTAGAGTGTATTTCATCCTTTCACTTGATAAGAGATATTTTTTATTTGATATTTTCACATAATTTCACCTTTCTGTACTTTTTTACAATAAATAACAACATAGTACTTCCCTCTAAAGCCTCTTCATGAGCATTTTTTGTTGAAAAGTTATGGGTCAAAGAATATTATTAGCTCTCATTAATAACCCATTATAACTGGCAAAAACCTCCCATAAGGATTGAACCTAAAAGGCTTTAAGAGATTTATGGCTATTTATTTTAAAAATACTAGGCAATCTAATTTTCCAAATCAACTGCATTGCCTATTGACTTTTATTTCGATGTATGTGAGCTAATGGTTATACTTTGGGATAACTATAATTTAGACAGATGTAAATGATTTAGACTTTTTTCTAACTCAACTCTTGAAGCAATTACTCACAAATGTGTCAATGTTAGTTTCAAAGCTGTTCTCTATGGAATTGTGCCAATTCTATAGTTGGCCACCAAGGGACATTGGGCTAGATTACAACTAACTCTGCTTAATCTAATTGGCTTGATATTCCAACGTGACACGTAATTTTAAAATGCAATATTATATTATCCTCCTTTTATCAGAATCAATACAGAGTAAATAAAACCAAAGGTAATTAATATCTAAACCAAAACACGCAGTTCATCAAGGATCTTCTTAACCACCCCCATGTAAGCGGTGAGGCTGATAACTTTCAGACCCTGACCCTAGGGCTCTCAGAACGGGAAATAGAACCGGAAAAATGCTTCCATCTGGTCCATATCAACTATTGGTTATTTATTTATTTATTTATTTATTTATTTATTTATTTATTTATTCATTCAGACAGGTTTCACTCTGTCATGCAGGCTGGAGTACAGTGGTGCAATCATAGTTTCTGGTAATCACATCTCCTGAGCTCAAGTGATCCCCTCACTTCAGCCACCAAAGTGAGTAGTTAGGACCTCAGGTACCTACTATCATGACCAGATAATTTAAAAAAGAATTGTAAGGATGGAGGTCTGGCTGGCCTTGAACTCCTGGCCTCAAGCTATCTTCTTGTTCTGGCCACCGAAAGTGCTGGGATCACAGGTATGAGCCACTGCACCCTCCCCAACTACTGTTTTAGAGTCAGATTAATTACATGCTGACAAGAGAAATGTTAAAATAATTTAGAAAGGTGTAAAGAGAGAAGCCCATTAAAACAAATAACTTAAAGAGATTTTCAAATATCAAAGGCAACTCTTTTTATGAGTAACTTCCTCATATTGCCAAAGTTAATACTTTGGTAAATGCTATTGTGGTTCATAGTTCACGTTAATTGCAGTTCTCTTATACTTTCTTTTTGTAAAACAGATTTTTTTTAATGCAGCTCTGTGTACAAAACAAATTCAGTACTTTAAAAGGGCAATGAATATCACTGTAAAGTATATTATGCCACCCATGCCATCTGCTAATACACCCATACACCCAACTGACAGAAAGGTAAGCCACATGATCCTGTGTGATGGTGATATTTACTAGAACGAGAAACAATTAATAGCACATTTGGAAACTCAGCCTCAAAATCATTTTCTTAATTTATATTGTAGACTCGGGTATTTGTCATGGTCATACAGAAATGTCTTCAAAGTTATTTTTAAAATTAAAAATATTTCTTGAAAAATAAAACCACACAAGGCTTATTTTATTGATAGGAAGCAATAAAAATGAGTTTGACTGTCATGTATTCGAAGTTTATGGGGAGATGTGACCAGCTGTTCTTGTGTATTACTATAAAGATACAACATACTACAGCATCCCATTTCAGAAGGATGAGAACATCTTCCTCATATCAACATAAATCATTAGATGTTTTGAGAACAAGTCAGAATATATCTTTTTTGGCTGAAATAATTCAATGAAGGTAGAAAAAAAATACTTCAACATAAAGGACTGTATTTTGAGAGTAGAATGATGGTTACCAGAGGCAAGGAAGGGTAGCGGGGGAGGAGCAGGGTAAAGGGAGGCTGGCTAATGGGTGCAAAATATAGTTAGATAGATGGAATGAACAATATTTGATAGCACAACAAAGTGACAACTTCTTGATGGGGTTTTGCCATAGGAAATTTTAAATATAGGCATTATGATAATGGAGATATATAGCTATCTTCTGGCTAAGTTTTGCTTTATTAACTACATAAATTTATCAACTGTAAATAACTTTCTGTTATATGCAAAAATTCTTAAACCACCTACACCCTTTGACTACAATTTTCTTTTTCTCTCTCTGGATATAATTACAAATTGGCTCAGATTTGATTGTAAAAGTATTCATTATAACTTGATCTATTGTAGTAGAACTTGACTAAACTAAATGTTCAAAATAACAGATTAGTTAAATAAAGATTGGTATACCCATACTGTAGAATACTCTATAGTCATTAAAAATTGTGTATTGGAACTTTTAATTTCCTGGATAGATGTTCATGGTATATCTTTCTAACGGGACTTAAAACTGGATATATATCATAATCTCATTTAAAAAATGTATATTTATATGTTCATAGAGAAAAGGCTTGAAGAATGTAATAAAATTAATTTTGAGTACTTATTATGAAGCAGGCATTATTAGTATATTACCTCACTTAATCCTTTTCATGAAGATACTATTACTGTTAATGTAATTTTACAGCAATGCAAACTGAACCTTAGAGAAGCTAGGCAAAATGTTATTATGGTTAGATACGCTGTGTAACAAACAGCTTCAGAATCTCAGTGGTTTAAAAGAACTTAGGTTTTGCTCAGGTTACATGGTAACTGTGGGAAAGCTGATGCTCCCTCTGGGGGTGTCGCACATGATTTTCTCCTGTGATCATGGCTGACGGAGCAGCACTGATTTGGAACATGTGTTTTTCATGTCAGAGGAGCAAAGCTTTACTCAGATGGGATAAGACACAACAACTCACACCCCCTTGACCTAAGCAAGTCACAGTGTCAAGGTCAAAGCTAATATATCAGGAATATATAACTGTTTTCCCAGGAAGGAGAAAGTAAGTAATTGCAGACACACACTCACACACATAAACAGACAGAGGAAAACTATGCGAATTTCCAAAGCAGAGTGACACTAATGGTACTGGAACCATTCCAGGTGGTAGGATTAAAAGTGATTTTATTTTCTTTTTTGCTTGTTTGCATTTTCTAACTTTTTCAATGCACAGGAATTGCTTTTGCTAAAAGGAAAAGAAGACAAAAAAAGGAAGCGACAAAACGGACTACCTTGCTCTTGTTCTGTGTTTTATTGACAGTGACTGATAAGAATGTTCCCTGTGGGTAGATTTGTGTACGGAATGGAAAAGCTGTAGAAGGGAGGAAGGAAAGAGAGCTGTCTCACCTTAACTGCTTGACCCTGCTTTCAATCTTCCGTAACTGAAAGTCTACTTTTTTAAAAGTTTGACAACAATCTCCACCAAGGAATAACCCACAAATTAAAAGAAGACACTTATACCAATGGGAATAGCATTTCAGTGAGAACCATTCTCTATAATTAAAGCTTCATTCATGATACCAATAGCAAGTTGCAGCAAAAAAAATGAGTCAGTACTAATTAGCAATACATTTAAGACAGAATGTCTGATGGGCTTTCTAATTACATCTCTTAAGAGTGCCCTGATGGTGATTAGGTGTTAAAAATGTATTTCACAAATGTAATTATAAAACTATAAAGGGAAATGAATCTCAGTGGCCAATGAATAATAGTCATAATACACTCATAAAAACAACTTTCAACAAAGCACAAACAAAGGCAGAACACATTCAGTAATATTCTAGAAAACTGTTCAAGTTTCCCATTTTAATTCTTATCACTGGTTTGCTTCTTTGGAAATTCCCCCCAACAGGGAAAAAGAATAACAAATTCTATCTTATATTTTGCATTTGCCTTCCTTAATATGTATTATCATTGTAACATTATTTAAAGGTGGCTAAAAATAGTTACATTTTGCAATATCTGTGAAATAAAGAAACCCCTGACTGTACAATAACAGACTACAAGAAAGTTGCAATATCTAACCTCAGCAATACTTGATGCTCAAACATTGCCATGAGGCATTCTTTAGCCATGTATTATTTGCTGTGTTTCACAATGTCTTTTTCTTTCTCCCGTTGTATGTAAAATCTGTGATCTGCCATCTTGGATAGTAGAGCCAAGGTACTCAAATAGTACTTGTAAGTAAGATGGGCCTATTTGTCAACCACAATCCTTAGGTTTTCAGACCTAGAGTCAAGGTACTCAAATGCTCCATTCCCTTTCTACTTTTTCACCCCAGGCAAAACTATATTCTATTACAATTTAATACAACAAAGAATTTAAGTGTCCTGAAGTAAAATAACTTTTCACCAGACAGATAAAGGAAAAGTCATCCAATTATTCCTCCCTGCTATTCTGTTAGGAAGACTGAGTTAGTGTTGTCTGTCCATTCTGGTAGTATCTGTAGCTAGCATCTCCAAGTTCCACCTACAGCAGAGAAGGTCATACAATATGTAAGTAGGAGTCCTCATTATGCAGCACTATTCCCAAGTGGTTTCTCACCTCCCCACTGAAGGTGCTGCTGCAAGAAGAGCTATTATATTTTAAGCAGCTGGACCCCTATGGAAACGTCTCTCTGCCTGACACAGTTCCAACACCTATACTCTGTAATAAAGGGAGTGTCAAGGAAGGTACACGTTCTGAGCAATTTCAAGGGCATCTGGAAAATGTCTGTGTTTCGGGCATCTTTTCAATAATATCTACATGAAACTAGATATACCCAAGTGGAAAACTCAGCCACCACAATGTTTTTTGCATAACTCTTTCACAATGGTTTGGTTTCCCTTTTTAATGACTTGGTTGGTATACCCAGTTATGTATGTTTTACTCAAAGGAGGAGGAGTTTGGTGTGACATTGGTTGTGAAAATAGCTACACATTAATTTTGGACATTTAGAAGGATGTGAATTAGTGATAGTTCAGGAAAGGTCAGACCTGGAAGGTAATTGAGTCAGATAATTGGATGTTAGCAATGTCTAATCTGAACCCTTATTTTAAAAATGAAGAGACCAAGGCTCACAGAAAAGAAAAAAAATTATACAAAATTAGAAGGTGTATGCACAGCAACGAGAATGAGGTATATGTTCTGGATGGCCTTTAAACATTTCATTTGGTCCTTCTCTGCTGTCTTCCTGCCCTCCCTCCTTTAGGAACTTTGCCACACTTCTCTTCTCTATTATGATCCATTATAAATTCTAAACTAAGATTTACATAGATAAACATGTCTATAAAATGGGATAACGAGGGACCTAATTCTCACCCCCCAAAAGAAGTAAAATCATATGCACACAATTCTTTATACCATTCCATTCTCTATATAAGGCATTTTACTATTTTAAAGTAGTTTTGGGTTACTTTTACATAACTAACTAGTTGAATCAAGTACACCATTCATATTATTAACTTTGTTGAACGCTAAGAGTCCTAAGCAATAAAAAATATATTTTGGACTGGGAAAGGTAATGAACATTTGGTAGGATGCCTGCCATCTTTCTAAGTGTTGAGTTTTCCATAATTTACTTTTTTTCCTAAGAGCTTACCTGATAGCACTAATATTTGAAAAGACATTAAAAAACACATAAGCTATCACTTTCTCTAAATTATACTCATAAGTTGTCCCCTATTTCTCAATCTGTTGGTCTGAGTTTCTCAATATCAATAGACTGCTTGAGTGTCTCTGAATGCTAATGATCTCATATAAGGATTTCCATCATTGAATACTGAATCTCTCCAAGAGCTCATTTCAGTGTTTTTCCACCTAATTATAGGACTATCCTTTCCCTTTGTGTCTAACAAAATCAACTCTTATTTCCAAGATAAGTCATTTAAAAATGTATATTAAAGGGTGGTGCCCGTGGCTTAAGGAGTAAGGTGCCAACCCCATATACTGGGAGTGGCAAGTTCGAGCCCAGCCCTGGCCAAAATTGCAAAAAAAAAAAAGAAGAAGAAAAAATTATATATTAAATTCTTTAAAATATGTATATTAAAATTTTAAGTCTATTTTTAGAAATACAACTTGAGTGTCAACAGCTACGGTCTTACTTGATCCAAATATTTAACAAATTAAACAGCTCTCTGGTTAGTTTGAAAGAGAGTTCTAAAAATACCTTTAGTTGGATAAAGTAACTATTTTTTAAATATTTCAAAAGATTGAAAGATGTGAACACAAATCACTTTTCCCTTATGGAAATATATGAGAGTAGGACTTTGTTGTACAAAATAAATTGAAACTGGATTCCCAAATAGACTTTTCTTTGCCTGAAGGAAACAGACTTCCTTTAGCAGGTATAAGAAACTTGGGTTGCAGACTCAGTGAATCAATTTTTATATGTATGTTATTCCTGCACTACAAATAAAATCATTTAATTTCACATTAATATCTGGTCCAGCTCACTTACATTTAAAAGTTTCCTTCAAAAGTTTATACTAAAGTCTCACTAAATCACACCAGGTGAACGCCTTTAAAATAAATTGGTAATTTAATTTTTAATAGCTGAGAAATTCTTGTGGGCTGTTTGTAGTTATAGAGAGAATATCAAGCAACTAAAATAAACTCCACAAACATTCCCAAACACCTACTCTGTGTCAGGTGCTGTGCTGGACTTGGGATAGTTTTGATGAAAGATGCCAGGTTGTGAACTTTATGTAAATTACACCCTTGTTCTATCTTGCTATGGCATTTTATTTTAGCATGACAATTCTCAGGAAAAACAGGGCTGCAGTGTTGGGGCTCTGGAGACAGGTTGGAAGTAGAGTCAGTCCCACGGAAAGGAACATGGGGAAAAATGCAGAAGAAACAAAAGAAACCTTTTCCTACATCATGTGCAGAACCAGAATCAGGCTGATGAAATCTTCATTTCCTTTTAATTGTTTATAGAGACCAAGATGACAAATACAATCTTTTCTCAATTTTCATCAATACTCCCCAAACCTAGAGCTTCTGCTTAAGTTACAAGCCCTATGTAACTTATCTATGCTATGTCGTCGGATACTCCCAGAGAATCTTATGAAAACATATATACTAAATATGACTTAAACCGGTACTGCCATTTGGTATATATCCAAAGAAAAATAAGTGTAAAAGTAAGACTTCACAAATATCAACGCAAGAGAATTCCAACATATACACTAGATATTTTACCGAAACCAAACTCAATGAACTTCATGAAAGGCATTACTGGTAGAGCAAGGCTCCTGGCCAGTGGCCCTTTGTAGGGGCCTATTTGTTAACATAACAGCTGCATGTCTGGAGTGGTGCTTAAGGCAGTTTTCTTTCATTACCTAAGTTAACTCTTTCAACAACCTTAAGAAGAAAGAAGATTTACAAGTGAGAAAGTGGCAGATTTGGGATTTAACCAGGTATCTACGATCTTATTGTCCGTGACTATGTAGCAATGTTTCCTTGATTCCAGAGGAGTAATTTCTATACAGTTGCATTAAAAGTTGAGAATTCGGGTTTCTTTTTCTTATTCCTTTGCTAAAGTGAAAAAAAGTAGGTACTCTAGCTCGTCTCATGTGGTTGCTGACACTGACACTCCTCTAATGCCAGGTGGGGTTTCTACTATCTTCTCTTAAACCTGGGCAGAGCAAGACACAGTGGTGCCATGTTGGCTCAAATGAAAGCGTGGCAGACGGGGATCCCAGAGATTCTCGAAATGTCTTTTCTGTTGCTGGCAACTCTGAGATTCAAGCATGAGGAAAATATAATTTGGGAAGGAGAAGATGATTATTGGACATTTAAGGATAACCCCCTAACTAAAGGCATCCTAACCGCAAATCTTATAAATAAGCAGAAGCCTAAAGTCCTTTTGGACCTTCTAGTACATAGGACAAAATGAAAACCAAAACAAAATGAACCCCTCCCCTTTTTTTAGGAGCAATGCCCCCGCTACAATCCAGCTTCCTTTAACAGCAGCCCCTTCAGCTGTAGCTGGTGGGTAGGCTGAATAATGCTCAATCCTCTTACTATGATCCCAGCAGAGAAAGCTTTGTGCCTACAACAGAAGGCAACTCAAAATTATTGGAGTCCTGGTAGGGACAGGAATCATTTTCTTTAATTTATACAACAACCCTGTGTGGCACATGGCATTTTCATTTTATTGGGGGCAACTGCATCCAGACAGATAAAAAGACCTATCCAAGGTTTTCCATTTAGCAAGAAGTGGAGTCAAAATTCAAAGCCAAGTCTTTTTGACTCTGTAGCCCATGTCTTCATTTTCTCTGGTTTCCTCTTTTTAGAGAAGCCTTTTTGTTTGTTTGTTTAATAGAACCATAATTTGTAATAAAATTAATTCAGGGCATTAAAAAAACACACAACATGTCGTAATTTGTAAAATTTACATGGAATCAGCAATCATTTGGTGAGCATAAACATGGGGGTACCCTCTTGGTTAATTAAATCCAGCTGGAGATTCTAAAATATTTAAGATAATTATATTGTTGATGAAATGAATTACTATGACTTGCACAGACAATCTAAAAAGTCTAATTATAAAGCAATCCCCCTTTCAGAGTGGAAGATGCTCTTCAGCAGTTCTTGAAGAGCTCCATGCAGTTTGGCCACATCTGCTCCTTACACATGCAAGGGTCTGATATCATTCCAGAGAAAATTATATGGTTCTAAATAGTACTCAGAAAATTTTTTCCTTGATACATGGCACACTGACTTCTGATAACCATTTTCCTTCCAGCAAATGATTATTATACTTAGGAGCTGGCATCTAATTAATAAGGCAATAGAGCCTGCTATGTAACAAAACAAGATATTTATGCCAAACCAAAGACCTCACAAAGGCTGGGAGTGACTATTACACTCTCCCAATATGTTCTCTGTTTCAAATTCAGACACAGAGCCTCTTCAGGAAGCTGCTGCTCCTCCGTAATGTTCTGCTCCTTAGAAGACATGGAAATGTGGCCTTCAACTGCGTGTTCTTTGGGCCATTAAGGACATTTTGAGATATGCTACGATGGTCTTAAAGTGATCTGGCTTCAAAGGAAGTTGGGTTATGAGTTAATCCCCCAAACCATGAGCAGCCACACATGTTCTATAGAAAGTGTAAAAAAATTTTTTTATTTTCAAGGAAGATCAAGATAATCATCAACGTTAATAAATATTGAAATGAAAAAATCTTTCTAATAACAATATTTTCTAATAACCTGTACTCCTGTTTACCGGGATGTGCTGTCAAATACCGCAAATAGAGAACCACTGATTTCTCACAGAATAATTGGTTTGAAAAGCTATTTCTTTTGTTTTTGTATTTCCATTTATTTCAGTTATTCTCCTATGTGTCCTTCTTAAAATTTCTGTTTGTATTTTAAAGTATATCTTCTAGAACGTTGGTTTTTAGTAAAACCACTTAAACTTTACACACTCCATTAAGGGATAAATAAGCTCAGTTTGAATTCCTACTATGGTGTTTACAAGCTATGGTGTTAGAAAAGCCAGTTAATTTTTCTGAGGCTCCATTTTCTTATTTGAAAGTCAGGGGTTAAAATGCCTGTTCCTCACTGTTACTGTGAATTCCAAGGAGGGTAGGGACTTAAAGCAGTTGGCATGTAGTAAGTATTTAACACACACTTGTTTTTATTGTGACCTGGTTCTCCTCTGTTTTTCTTTCGTTGTAAACTAATATTTAAGAAGGTAGCCTCTAGAGAGTCTCATTCTGTCACCCTCGGTTGAGTGCGGTGGCATCATAGCTCACAGCAACCTCTAGCTCTTAGGAGTAGGCGATTCTCTTGCCTCAACCTCCCAAGTAGCTGGGACTACAGGTGCCTGACACAACACCTGGCTATTTTTTTGTTGCAGTTTGGCTAGGGCAGGGTTTGAACCCGCCACCCTCAGTTTATGGGGCTGGCACCCTACTTACCGAGCCATAGGCGCTGCCCATACACCATCCTTTCTTATTATAAAGGATAATCTTCAATGGCATCTTAGGATGTTCTTGCTCTGAAACTGATCTTTTGAATAATCTCCATGATTATACTGAGGCATTTGGGCAGAGTTTTACACGTTCCCTGCTCCTAACCTTGATAACTTTTCTGGCATCTCACTGGCACTGTCTGAGGACAGGTTTTAGAAAATGATAAGGGCAACAATGGCAATAACAACTAATATTATCTGCACTTACTATGCATCCAGCAGCAATGTTCACAGTGCTTTATGTATGTCATCTCATTTGATCCTCACGGTAATGGATAGGGTAGGTACTTTTGTCAAATCTTGTACAGTTTAAAAAATGAGGCACAGAGAGATTAAGAACAGAGGAAGGAGTGATTGGTGTGGCAAGTCTGGGAAGCTTCACATTCCGGCATGTTGCCTCCGATATCCTGGCTGTAGCTGCACAGACACCGTTCATATTGAATAAATAATGAGAGAAGGAAAGTGACAATGAATAAAAGTAGAATTGCAGCTTTCCTGTCTCTCTGCATATGGGCAGGACAGATGGGTGGGAGAGACCTGCTTTGTGCATGTCACATATCCTTCACACGCAGAGCAAGCTCTGTGTCCTGAGGAGACGGCAAAGGCACTTTAGGGAGAGCCCTAAGTACACGTGAGTAGTATTTATAACTGAAGTTAAAAGGGAACTTAAATGCTGTATATAATTGCTAGAAATACAAATCATAACAATCCAGGCATATTGACTCGTACCCAAATCATCTTAGGCTAATCAATATACTGCTCTAGTTTCCCATCCATAAAATGAAAAAGTTTGATTAATTGATGTTTAAGGTCTCTTGAAACTTGACATTCTCTAGTTTTTATAACAGCTCAAGAAACTTCATCCTAATCTTTTTTACGCTATTTCGATCTTTAATATACTTTGAGACCAAGGTCTTTATCAAGTTGCACTTGACCTCTGCCCACCAGGCCAGCTTCTTGTCTTAGTCATTGAAAATAAAGCATGAGGGATTTCATTTGCCTTGAAAATAGAGAAAATGGCACATCCTATGTATAGATCTAATCTGCTCCACTGTTTGCTGACTAGGTTATTTGTTTATGCTGTGATATTGATTGAACAGAAGATTAGTAAATTCCAATTGTGGCAAGACAAAGAGGACCTATTTTAGGGGAGCTATATGTCCACCTTTGAAAATAAACTATTAATTCTTTGTGTAGGGAAGGGCTAAAAAGCTTCTTTGTTGTTATGTGGTGTGATGGAATTTTAATTTTAAAGGCCAATGTTTCCATAGGGTAATTAGCACGTCTATTTGTATCAGTCTCAGGCTCCTTACACACCAAGAATGGAGAGACCAGAAAGGAAGGGGCAAGATTCATACGAAGATTAGCATCCTGTGAGCGGATAGTTCTGAACTTTTCAATCTTACACTGCTTATATTTTGTGATTGACTCCTGCCTACACGATCAGTTTCAACTGTAGCTCACCACAACCCTAAATGGGAATAGCAAGGACAGATACTGTATATTCACTTTACAGATAAGAGAATAAGGTTCAGATAGAAGGACCTTGCTCATGGTTTATCACGTGTATAAACGTGATGTAAGTTGAGGTGTCAAAGGAATCTGCTCTTATTAGCCACTTTATGAGTGCTGAAGAAAGGACTGGAAAATCTTCCCACTTGAAGGAGCACCTTCTGTTTGCTCTGTCTTGCAGCCTCTGTGATGGGAGGCACCTCCATGTCTAATTTTAAAGTCATTAGGCCTGGTCATATATTTTTAAACATAGTCTGTATTCTGTATTTACTAACAAAAGAAATAAACACAGAAAACAAGCTTTTATTTTTTTGTAAAGGTCTTAATTTAGACATTGGATTTATAGTGACTCTCCCCTTTCTTGCCATCCCGAGGGCCATCTCTTTTTTGAGCTTATGACTACTATTTTCTTTGGCTATCAGAAATAGACTTATACTTTGTGTCACCAGGAAAAACAGGAACTAGAATGGCTTATTTCTCTTTTCCTTTTTTCTTTGCCTGTACAAGGAGATAGAACAGGAAAAGAAAAAGGAGAAAATATTCACCAATGCTCAAAACAATGTTACCACCCACACAGAAGTAGAAGTAGGAGATTAAAGTCCCCTGTTCTTCATGCTCCTTTGCTATACTCCTAGAGTCTTTTTCCTCATGGCTGCCATATTGACCAGCCACAAAGAATGCTTCAGATCTTCTGCTTATCAATGTGCTTTGGAGATTTGATGGTGATAAGCACTTGTGGTGCAGCATTTTCCCTCAGCTCAAAGGCTGGCACAGTGGGAGGCATCTTCTATTTGGAGGAAGTCATCAGAACTGTGCTTATCTGAAATTTCATTCACACTCAGAGCACTTATCACTCTCCACACAAAGTAAAGGACAAGATTAGCTACGACGGTGAAACCATATCTGTGTATTGACATAGTCTGACTATAACTCCTGTGCTCCATTAGGATGGAAGCTTACCATCAAGAAGTATATAAAATCATTTGGTTTTGCATGATACCACATGCTAAATCATAAAAGAAAAAATGTACTGTATAATATATAATGACTGACAACTTCAAATTTTGTGTTCCCTGTGTACATGTGTATTAACTTCCTATATACCTCAATAGTACGTAATATGTTGTTGAAATGATACCAGAATTTGAGGTTGGCCACAAGCCTGTAGTCTCTTTTAATTTGTAGCTACAGTATTTATCCTGTAAAACTTCTCAGATGAGCCCTCGATAGGAAGATGCGCCCTCCTGAGGAATTCAGGTTAATGCTTCAATATTATAAGATGAATAATTAGTTGGTATTGATATCATATATAATTAATTCTCAGAAGCAAGTAAAACCTTCAATGTAATAATATATTATTATTAATATAAAAATCTAATCTAAATTAAGGTGGCTCATTAAAATTGACCCCACTCTGCTGCTGCTACCAAATTTAGTGCAATTTAATTTCTTATATTCAGCAGCATGCTCGCAAATGTATTAATGGACTCAAAATAATTATTTGTTGGAAACATTAAGAATGTTCTGGTTTAGAGTACTTGATTTCATGTACCGATTTTAAAGGCGCCACTTCAGTTTCCCAATAAATTTTATTTTCTCTTTCAGTAAGAATGCAACCAACTGACTAATAGATAATGCTAAAAGTTATATTATTCAGGGACAATAGCTCGCCTCTGCATTATGACCCATTAAGAGCAGCAGCAGAGCAAATAAGCAGTAAATCTAGGATATTTAGACATATTTTAAAAAGTCTAATGGAAATGGTAATCACATGTTCATACAACTCTAACGGGCACCACTCCTTTCATTATATTCCAAGGCCATGTGGATTTCAGCATGATCTATATTCTTTCTAAAAACGTGAACCTTCAAGTGTTTACGACATTAGTAGCAATATCCTTTTCCTTCATACCTTTTAGATAAATACATTTTGGGAGATTAAATTACACTGATCACTTCATGATTCTTATCATTGTAAATCACTTCTCTCAAGCCATTCCCAAGGACAGCTGTAAAGAAGACTAATACTTCTACCACGCAACATTTCTAACATATAAATTCTTTTGTGTGGAAAAACTATTTATAAGCAGAAAAATGTGTAGCAGTTCTGAAACAAATAGTACGAAGCTATTACCTGCGTGGGACAAACACCTAGGCACCGTCAGTTGCTTTATCCCCCACTCAGCCTGTCTGTAGCAAAGGAAGAGCGTCAAAGCGTGGACTGACTGTGTTATTTTGACCAAAAATGTATGCTTGAAACTTTATTGAAAAATTATAAAGTATTGCCTGATTGAACAGCATGAGTAAAATGTATTATTGGGATCATCATGAAAGGTTTTACTTTAGCTGCTGTTATTTTGGTGTTTATAGTTTTCAAATACGTCTTTCCATACACTGTTTTCATAGGTATAGAAAAGTGTTTGAGGATCCTGATGAAATAAATCCACATGCACCATTTGCATACTTTTCACAACTGAATCTCTCTGAAGTAGAAGTGGATCTGGTAATTGCTGTTGGGCAGAAGACATGGACCAACAGCAATGGACCACATGGCAGAGTGGTCCTTGATGCCAATGCATGTGGACATTTGTGGAATGGGTACCAGCATTCAAAACTGAGTAGAAAAATATGGATGTGGACAATTTTGAGTCAAGAAATGATTTAAGATATGTCCAAATATGAATGTAAAGTTTTAGGATGTATTAAGCAATTTTGTTTTTAATCTGCTAAGTTTTATTTCAGGGTAACTTCAGATTGCTATATTATAAAAAAAAACTATGTCTTAATGAAGCTAAAAGAATTATTTTAATAATCATAACATCATTTTTAAAATAAAAAACTGAGTCATAGTATAATTGAAAATTCTTTTCTTCTTAGTGATCTATAAAATGATGTTTGTATATTTCCTTTATAATTAAAAAGTAATAATAAATTATCAGAAGTCTTTCATATCAGAAGTCTTTCTGGGCTATTCTTTCTGGCCCAGAAAAAGAGGATTACATTGCATCATTCATAAATGATTGTGGCTTTTAGGAGACTACCTTAGGATGTGGAACTGTAAGTGCATAGCATTGAAAGTGAAAAGAAATTATGCTCAGAGCATGAGGGTAATTCCAAGGAGGAGAGTGTTGGGTAAGACCCTGGGGTGCTTTTTGCTCCTGAGAGCCATCAGAGTGTGAAATGGGCGGGTGTTTGAGAAAATGATATCATAATGGTGCAAGAAGGATGTAAAGAGAAGCCCATGACTTCACAGTTTTGCCTCTGCCTGTGCCTATCAAGGACTTCAGAACTAATTCCGTCTTGACACAGGGAATGAGAAAAAAAAATGATTTTTCTTTCTACCACCCCATTCCTTCAGTGCCAGGAAAAAGGCCCAAACGTTGAAAATGCTTCTAAACTCAGGAAATTTGAAATAGTGGAAAGAGCTTTCAATTACTGTCAAAAGACCTGAGCATGAAGTGAGGTCTCTTTTTGTTTTTTGCTAGCTATTTGGTCCTGCGCTAATGACATATCTCTGAGACAGATTTTTCTACTGTAAAAGTTAGGTGGTATGAATAATAATAATGCTCCTTTGCATAGCTGGAAATATTAAATAATTATGTGTTATAAACTAGGAATTATTAGTGCCCATAAATTATTACTGTTTCTATTTTGCAAAAGACCTTTTACATATAATGATCTAATAATTCATAGCAGTGCTGCCGTCTTTTTAGAATTCTTTAAGATTACATAACTGAAAAATAAAGAGTAGATGAACTACATAGAAAGAAAAATGAAACTTAAATTAATCTTACATCCAAGCAATCAAACTTTAAGGATTTCAAATGTTTAAAAAAATACATTGAACGTCTTTGTGTGTAATTATTGTGAAGGCAGCCTGACTCATAGACCCCTTAGGATTTCTTTCTATCTCATGGCCATAATGAGGACACATTCTCTATCCAAGATAAAGAATTCTTGTTGTGTAAAATACTGACCCAATAAGAACTTCTAAGGGATTAGTTCAATATAACTAAATAGAAAATCCAGAAGTAAGTTCAACTACTCTTGGGAATCTATTATAGGATAAAGGTGGCATTTTTATATTGGTAGGAAAAAGATGAATTATTTAATGAATGGTGTTGGAACAACTTCAAAGTTATTTGGGGAAAAATTGGATTTATTTTTCATTCCCTACTCTAAATACATTTCAGGTGAATAAAATAAGTAAATGTGAAAATAAGAGTATTTTTATAATCATGCTACATGGAATAGAAAAAGGCCTTCCAAGCCATGACATCAAATTCAGGAGGCTTAAAAAGACTGGGATGCCTTCTATTATCCAGCAATGGTATTTGTGTGAAGAAAAATGAACTTTTGCATTGCTGGTGGAAACACAGGGATATTGTCATTTTGAAGGGCATTGCCTATAGAAAATTAAGCTAATTGCTCCAAGGAATTTACCACAATAGAAACATACCAGTATGTGGCAAGCATGTGAAGATATTTGTTACAGCAGTTTTTGAAACAGCACAAAATTGAAAACAATCTAGAATATTTATTTTTCATTAATGAAATAGAATATTATGTAACTGTTAACAAGAATGGGATCAATCTCTATTGGATGATATGGAAAGAACTTTAAGATACACTTTTAAGTTAGAATATATGAATTATTTATAGTTTTATCCCTTTTGCATTTCTATTAAACGTATGTTAACATTTACCGAAAAAAGTATTTGGAATGATACAAAAGACATTGTTTATAGAGGTTTCCTTGGGAAGCTGAGTTGTAGGATTAATAAAAAAGTTTATTTTTACCTAGATCTTTTGTATTACTTTATGTCTATATGACAAGCATGTTAATTATTTAATAAAATGCTTTAGGCATGCTAAGTAAATAGCAAATTATGCTTACTACATATAATATCCTATTTTTTAGAGTTCTTATGCAAATACCTTTTTAAAGGTATGGTCTTTAAAGACTTTTAGTCTTTCTTCATACATATGAATGTTTCCTTCTGTTTTATTACTTCTGTGAATTTAAATTCTATAAATTTGCTTATCATCTGTCTAGATTCCATATACATTGCCATAATTATCTAATTAGCTTAACATCACTTACCCTAAATTTAAATTGATGTCTAGCATCAGTATAATAGTTTTAATTAAAATGTTTTATAGGGTGATGATTCTAGAATTAGATGTGGATTCACATCCCAGCTCTTTCATTTATTAGCAATGTACGCTAAGAAAACTACTTCCCACTAAGCCTCAGTTTACTCATTTGTACAATGTGGTATTTATAGCAGAGGGCAGTTGGAGGATTAGATAGAGTGATATATATAGAATGTTTAACAGTCCCTAGCACATGGTAAGTATTCAATACATGTGTTGATATTATCATAATTTATTACCATTAAAATATCTTTGAAAGATGTTTTCAAATTCAGTTCTATTACAATATAATCTGGTCTTCAAATACAAACAATTTCCCAAATGTGTTTATAAAAATAAAATAAAGTGCTATCATTGGTGAAGGAGAAGTAACTGGTTCTCATTTGTTAAAAAATATCAGAGTTCCAAATATTACCTTCCGTTTCTGAAGCAGAGTTATGCAAAAGAAGATGGTAGAAAATAGCTGGTAGATGTTAATGAGGGAAAGTGAGACAAAGTGAATCCCCAAACTAAATTGCCAAGCAGGTTCACAGAGAAAAAGGGAAATAAATGCCATTGAACTTGATGGTGGAGTGAAGTTACAGGTGTATGTGAAAACTTAGTTCAAGTAGTTAATTTTTACTCTGTTGAAGTGTAATGGGTGAACAACATGTGTGGCATTTCACCCAGCCGTTTCCCCTATATTTTACTGATCCTGTGATTTAATCATTGAGAAATTAAATGGAATATGCCCCATTTGTGGCATCAGAAGAAGCATCATTGACTATTTTTTCACAATCTTCATTGTCCGTCACTGTGCTATTTTGTATTTGTATAGGTAATGTTGCTGAACTTAGAAAATTTATTTTATTTCTAGCAAAGTGTTATCACTCCTCTCACCTTGTTTAATTCATAATTCCATCTATACTTAAAGACATAGAAAAGCCAACACGCAAAAGTTTGTTTATTTATCTTGAAGGAGTTGACTAGAGATAAAAATATTCTGTCTGAATCCTACTGGAAAGTAGGAGAAACTGCATTGTCTTAGATAAAAAGGAACATACATGAATCAAGGAATGGGCATTCACATTTCTCAAATGTGAGCTCATGTTCTATTGATCTCTGTGAGGTTCGAATAGTGCTTAGCAAAAAGTATAAAGTAGGACTGCAAAAGTGCTTGTAAATGAGCAAAACATTATCCTTGTTTGCCTTTTTGAATCTAAAGATTTTTCTATTTTTGCAAGTGTAAACTGCAATAATGAAATAATATTTAGATCAATATAAAGATAAAGTTTCTAGTAATTAGATATTACTCAATATCTAATTCTAATATCTAGTATCTTGATAATGAAGTAGATTTCCTTTTGAAATAGTTTCTAAGATCTAAATCTAACAAATGTATTTATTACTACCTAGAAGTTTTTCTAATGGATGCTCATACTTTATAGAATTTTGTTCTGGATAATGAATTTATAATTTTAAGACTCTTTGGTTATAGCACCATTTCCTATTTACATACCTAAATATTTTTCATTATACAGGTAATGAGTGGTTACTCATTAAGTAAAATGGAAAATATGTATATCAAAATGAAGAAAATTGGCTAGAGTCTCACCACTTCAAAACAACTTCCTCCCAATATCTTTATCTATTTATTTACCATTAAAAAAATATATTATTTGTGATTTTCTCCTTCAAGTTATAATCAAATGATAATAATATTATTTTTTTCTATTTTTTTTTTTGTAGTTTTTGACTGGGGCCGGATTTGAACCCGTCACCTCTGGTATATGGGACTGGCGGCCTACTCCTTTGAGCCATAGGCGCTGCCCTGATAATAATATTCTAATATCTCATATATTTTATTTATTAGTTTCATTTCTGTTTGAGGACAAAATTACTTTCCAGGACTAGGTAGGCAAATATAATTCTAAATTGTTCCATAAATTTGCTGATTCTGTTTTCCTCCCATAATGGACAGACATATATGATTGTTCTCACAAATAAAAATGAAAATAATGTATATATGTATGTGTGTAATTTTCATAAATATCTGTATCTATAATCCTTTGTCCCTATGTAAATAATGAGACCCCACAGTCTCTTTCAAAAAATTACTTTCAAAGACATTTTTAATAAAGCGTGATAAAGTGAATGCTGTGTCCCTAGTGGTTTCCAATATAAAACCGATGTCTTTAGGGCCAGTCCTGTCACCTTTGCAAGCTTCAGTCTTTTCTACTTAAACTTGTATACATCTTTATCTTACAGGGTTGAGTGTTAAAGAAATCAATTCATTCAATGTTCTTAGAGAATTACCAGACACATAAAACTTGCTTCATAATTTTAGTTGTAATTATTATTACTGGGAAAGTTATATGGCCAAACACTAATTCCAAGTCTTGAAGCTTAAATTTTTTTTTTCCTGGACTCAGTGAAATGAAAAATGATAAATTGTTTTTGGTAATAATATATTTTAGAAATTGCTTGAACATTCCTATCTTTCTTCTGTTCTACACATTCCTATCTTTCCACTTGACCAATGCAAAAAAGATCGGAGAAACATGACCTTTAACACTGGCTCCCTTCTGTACTTCTCTCCAATTATTTGAAAAATTTTTAATAGAATCTGGGTTTGGTATAACAGAAGTTGCTAGGCTACTTGGGGCTTGCAGGCCATCTCCGAAGTGACCTGGTTGTATTTCTCAGAACTATGTTCAGACTAACTGCATAAAATAATAATCTCATCAAAGGCAGAGAGCTGTTCAAGTTAAGGAAGAGAGCAGAGGTAGAATGGCTCACAGTGTGTATGTCGAACACAGAGCCCAGGAACCAGGAACTCAACTTGGACGCACTTTGTCAGAGGACAGCATATGCCTTCTGGATACCAGTACTACAGTTTATATGTTCATTGAGATCAAGGGTGGAGATTATAGTCTAGAGATTTAAGTCAGTAAATTTGTCAATTTAAAAGTTTAATGGCCAGTTAGGTATTAGATTGACAATAGTTGGTCAGTGTTAATCCTTAAATTGTTATTTTGTTGAATATATACTATATCAGTAATGGCTTCAAATATTCTTCTTAGTGTAACGTTCCTTATGTGGTTTAGAGATTTATTCTATATCCATTTAAAAGTGACTGCACATCCTTTGGAAAAGAATTATTTCTGTGTGGGGATATCTCAGTGGAACACGTGAGCAAGTCTGAGATTCACCTTTTTGCCTTCATTGTCACTGGTACACATTTATTCTTTATAAAGTTATGAGAAGCAAAATAGGAAATAAACAGGGACTGATAAGATGTGGATCAGAATCTATGGCTATTTCAAGACTTCTCTATGATATTTGATGATGGAGAGTCAATAAAACGATTAGAAAACATTATTTCAAAATAATTCATGAGCAGTATAATACAGAAAGGGGCTCTAGCACCCTTCTATGTGAACTGGATCATTTTTTGTTTGTTCAAGTGAGGAAATTTGGACCATAAGTGATGAAATGATTTTCTCCAAGATGACACTGCTAGCCAGTATCTGACATGAATGAGATATCACCTCCCTTGGCATTTATCATTTGTCTTACTAATTTGTTACATTTGTTACTTGCCTTTTGGAGATAAATGGCCAATATCTTTCTAAAACAGCTAAGGAAGTGTGGAAAAGGACAATATTACCAAAATTGACTCAAAGATCAGAAAAGAAACAAAATTAGGTTATGATTTATAATGTATTTTTTGTATCACATAGATTTGTATGTGGGTTATTTATTCAAGTGTGGTTATAAGGAAGGTTAGTAAGAAGACTTTTAAGATATTCTAGAAATATAAAATAATGTAAGTTGATAATTTGTGATTTTTTATTCCATTTAGGAAGGTCATATAGTTTAAATAGCAAATTTTTGGAGGAAGAAAGACAATTATTGAAAAGATAGATAATCCAATATGTTAATTATTGTAACTGTATAAATTTTGTAAACATATTCACAACATAATTTCTAATGATTTCAACAATATTTTTAAAGGAGAGAATCTATGTTTGACAGCCTAAGATTAAGAACAATGATAAGATACCAATATTCTAGCTTTGAGTTACTCTATCCCACGAATACATGGCATTAGGTTAGCTACCCTTGGATATAAGTTGAGTTAAATTATTCCAAAGAACATAAAACTATACATTAGAATAAAATAGGTTTGGGGAAAAGGTCTATTTTTTCATACCTGGTCTCTCTTTCCTAAATTTGACTTTGTATTATGAAATGTATTTTTCTTTGTAAGGAGTGATTATATTTAAAAAATAGCTCTAAAGTTTTCAGTAAAACTTCAAAATTACTTAATACTTACCTTATTCCTTATCTGGTCTATTAAATACATGTCTTGGCAAATGGGTGAATTCGAAGGGATGTATTTAGCATATTTATATATGAAGTCTTTATCTCTATATTTGCTAAAATATTCACACACACCATTTATACAAATGAATATATGACATACAAATTTTTAAAAGTTAATATGCATTATATATAACATTTATTGAAAAGTGAACATTTATATTCATAGTGTATAGCTAAATATTGTCTGATTCTTTTTTTAAAGACGGTGTCCACAAAAGGCTTAGTGCAATAAGCTTTAATCACTTCCAAACTACAAATGTTGCACACTTACAAAATATTATTGAAAATTTAATTACTGAAGTTATTTTATGCTTACCTACGTTGTTATTTTTTAGTAATATTTTTTAAATTTTATTTTATTTTAGATCCTCTAATTAAAGATGACAAATGACTGAAGTAGACAGATATCGTTAGCAAATGACTAAATGATTTTGGAAAGAAAGTATCTAAGACAAACTTTTCTCACTTCAAAAATGCTGTCCAAGGAGAGCCCTGTGGATATGCTTCTAAGACAAAACATGGGTGCATAACTACAATAAGTGATGAAAATAACAGCAGCACTGCAGTAAACAGAGGCCCCTGGTGTCAGGGCAGAATTTTGTGTTCATATTTATAGGTTCACTTTAGTGGGAAGAGAAATGCTATCTTCAGGATTAAAATGAGTAAAGCTGAGGCATCTCTGGAGGAAACAAACCAGTTCAGTTTTAATTACAGGAATGAAATTTTTGGCATTCATTCCATCAAAGTATCAAAATTCTTAATTTAATTTAGTAAGCATATTGAAGAAACATAGTCATCGAATGGCTTATTTAAGGTTCCAGAGTATAAGATACCATTGTTTATAGCTCTGAAATATTAAAGTCTAAAACTGCTTAGAAGATGCTCTGATATCTCTGGTAAGTCCAAAAAGTAAGCATATGTTTAGATACATTCCATTTTGTTAGTATCCTACTAACAAAGATGGACACTAGGCTGAACACCTTCAGGGTCATCGCTGTGCTATGCTCACGTCTGCACCACCGGAGCCTAGCACAATGTCTGGTCCAAAGTATACCTTCAATAAACATTTGGAAAATTGCCAAGAAATTTTTAATTTTATGGTATAATCTGACAAGCTCTAAAACATTTTATGCTGTATTTAGACATATTGATATAGATTATTATATTTAAGAAGGTAATATAATTCTAAAGACTTAAATGAGTATTAAAAATGTCTTATTTATTCTTTAAAGAATACACAAACAGTACACTGTGATTTCTTAAATTTGAAGTTCCATAATACTCACGTTATATTTTATTCCAAAATATTTGGCCTAATTAAGACTTCTGATTTACCCTCATTCAAGGTGCTAACTTAGCATGCATGATTGAACCAACTTTATTACAAATTTTACAAGGAAGACATTTAACTTTATTTCTATAGGAAAACATGGTCTGCAATTTATCTTGCAATAATTCTGTTCCCTATAGCTGTAGGCATATGATTACAGGAAAATCAGTTTTATATTAATGCATGTTGAATGCACACATGAGTGGATGAATGAATGAGATTTGAACACGTGACAAAACTATAAGTATGTATCTCATACAGTTAGTTGCAAAGTAAAGCAAGAATTTGAACAGCCACAAGAACTGCATTATTTGTTATGACTTTTCATTTTTATTTTTAAATTACTTATTGCAGATGCTGATACGTTTTCATTTGTTTTCTCCATCACTTCTGATTTCATGTTTGAACACCTTGTATCTGAGACTTATATAACTTTGGCTAAGATATGAAGCCAAGGCACAGTTCCAAACGTGCTTGAAACAGAACAATGGATCTTAGTATTTGCTCCATGAATGAAGGTAGGAAGGAAAAGAAGAAGGTATGGGTGAAGTCAGTAGATTATCACTCTGAAATACAGTAGTCACTGGGAAGATAGTACAATGTGATGGCAAAATTTAGACAGTTCAATTTATACTCCTCCGTAACAACAAAAGCCTCACAAATATCACAATTTCTACATTTCCCTATGTAAAACACAACTCTTGTTTGCACTGTTCTTTATCAGTACTTAAGTTATATAGCATGACCTCTCAGGCAAATGGGTTAACCAAATTAAAGTTTTACTAATAGATACTTTGACAATTATTTGCATTTTAAAAAGTTAAGTTCTGCAAAAGGCTCCATTCCATTAATCCTGTGCTCACCTAATGACGAGGTAGGTCAACATAATTTTTTTGTGGAAATGAAAAAATTCAGCTTTTGAGAGGTAAAGTGATCATCATAGGAAGTAGGTAGCATGAATTTATAAATCAAAATATTCAGAGTTTATTTGATTTACAAATCAAAATATTCAGACTGCCTAGTCCCTTCCTCACTGCTAGACTCTTTGTACATTTAGTAGGTGGATCAGTTTTTATTTCATTTTATTTTATTTTACATTTGAGAAGCTACATCAATTATGTGACTATTCCCACCTCTTAATTGAACTTTAATGCTACATCATACAAAAAGATTTGCTCAATTTCAATTTTTTGAATTAATGTAAATTATTAGACAGGAATCCCATAATTTCCCTCACATAAAAAGTACCTCAGATGGTCCACAAGTGGTGCATTTTAAAATTCATTACAGATCTTTGACATGCTCGTCTATTAGCGAGGTTTCAGAGACTGCAGATGGCAATTAGTCACACAGGTGTTGGTGGTTAACTTCTGTGATTGAGGGGAACAGCACTACCCCTGAAAAACTCTAATTCTCTAGGAACAAACCATGATATTAGATGCTATTCAAAGCATTTCTTACCATTACTCCAACCTTCTTAGATCCTTATATAAATTCTTTGCTCCTTTTCAAATATTCAAATGGCTGATTGGTGGACAATCCAATCCTAGCAGGGTGGAGGGATTTAAAAGCTACTGGCTGGTTCTTCAAGTGTAGTCCCTGGACCAGCAACACAGGCATCACTTGGGAGCTTGTCAGAAATGCAAGTTATGTGGCCTCACTCCAGACCTACTGCACCAGAGGCTCTGGTTTTGTGGCTCTGCGGTCAGTGTCTTGGTAAGCCTTCCAGATGACTCCCAGGGGAGCAAAAATTTGAGATGATTTGGAGTTATTTGGAGGTGCCTGGGAAAAAGGCTGTCCAAAGACAATGTAGTGGAATGTATAAGTTAATTTATTATTACATTTTACGTTACATTTAAATGATTAAAAAAGCATTATTTTGTCATGGACAGGATATTTAATTCTTTAATTTCCTCATTGTGAATTCATTAGAATTAAAGTAATTGAATTAAGAAGTCATCAACATAGCACCGTATGGATGATAATGTGCCTTCACTCTGCAGAGAATCTGCTTTAGGCAATAAAGCAATAACGGCTATTGAAACTGGGAACCTGGGCCAAGTTGCTGTTAAAGTCTTTGTATTTTGGCAGGGATCTGAGATGCAAAATTATTATCCCATAAACTTATCTTCCATGGCCTGGACTTCAGGAATCTTTCTTTCGATCACATAATACCTTTAGATGTCACAAATAAGCAGAAAATCACACACTATCTTGGAAGATGGGGAAATTAACAATTTGTCTAGCTAGAGAGCTTATATAAAAATATTTCCTTTGCTTGAATTTATTTTTATGTTCTCTTCAAACCAGAAGCCCACAGGAATAAGAATATATATGATCTTACAATTCTATTTACATTATTTTAACCTTTATTCATTTAATTTATTCTTCATACTAGTTTCCATGTCAATAATGTCAGTTGTGAATGCCGCTCATAATTAAAGCTAAAAAACAAGCAAACGAACAAAAAAAGCAGAGGAATTCTTTGGCTTAGGACAGTTGAAACAACCTAAAGATTGAGTTAACAAAGTCTTAATGAAAATTCAATGTACAAGTAAAATTATAACATGATGAAGTCATAATCAGTAAATGATCACAGAAGATACTTTAAAATACCTTTTGGGGGAGGGACACAACTATAAGAGGGACTTTACCTAAAAAATGAAATCAGAATAATATAATTCTTTGTACCCTCTGTGAACCCCAAACAATAAAATAAATGAATAAATATAAAATACTTTAGCTGAAGAATAGTTAGTGCATCTATTGAAAATACAGTAACAAAGCTCACGAATGTCATTAACATACACTTCTAATAAAGAAAATCATAGCAACATAAAGAAGCCGCAAGAGGAATATGAGTTTGGCTAGTGTGAACACTACGGGATAGTCTAACATACTATGTGTTGATAGCCATGAAGAAATGATTGTCATAAGTCTGTGACATGAGTGAACAAAAGCAGTGGTAAAATAACCAGTTTTCCCTAGTACTTCAGAAGTTCCCTCTGCTTAATTTTGGGAAACATAGTGCATGATGAAGTCTGCTTAAAAGCAAGTGCAGGCTCTATAATAAGCTTTTACCCACAAACCCCAAAGAGATTCCATCTGGTGCTGTAAAAGTTTAGCTCCAAGAGTGTAAAAGTGCTGAAGACAGGAACGAAACTTGTGCCAGTGTTGGGGGGTCTTCTCTACTCTCTGCCAGTTGCTTCTTTATCTTATCTCCTTGACAGCAATCAAAAAGACGTGGCACCGTCCTTTTTTGTTTGTGCTGATATTTCCTGTTCCTCCTTTTTCCTTATGAAGAATAATGTTCAGGAGGTTAGGTTAAATATGACCCAACCAGAGGGAATGTAGCTTATTGACAGTACTCTTTACAGATGGATAACAATAGTCACGAGTGCCATGAAGGCTATGTTGAACAGTTTGATGAAAATGTTTCAGATTGTATATGAAGCCAACACATTGTACCTCATGATTGCACTAATGTACACAGCTATGATTTAATAAAAAAAAAAAAAGAAAGAAAGAAAGCTGCATGATTGCTCTTTATGGTGGGCCAGAACCTCAGTCAATGGCTGCCATACATGGAAAAAAATTATTAAAGCATTTTATTTCTAACACTGGAGTGGTTCCCTAAATAAGAACAGACTTGCTAATAGCCCATTTGGCTAGGTTTTAGAAAGGCAGACAGATTGTGGCCTATGGAATACAAATGGCGGGGGTGATCCTTTGCCAAAAGACCTAAGAGGACCTTTTTAGAAATTCAATACCAATCTACATTATATAGCTTTGATTATTCATGTCCAATGGAGAAAATTTCAAAAATACATGAGCATTTATATTCTTGGTGTGAAAATTAATTTCCCATTTCATGGTCAATGCAGAAATGCTTGGCAAACGAGATATAGGACCAACTCAATTGGCAGATATGCCTTACGAAAGATCAATGTGTTGTCAGACCATTGGAGAAAATGGTGCTCTGACTTTCCTTCATATAACTCTGGTATACAGAGGAGCCATAGAGAGCCAAGATTCTCTGAATGGCGGCTAAAATGGGAAACTTTATTTTCCACCTTTGGGACACGCAACCTAACCCAGGCAACACAGGCAACAATCTCACCTACAGCACAGATTGGAGCTTCTGGGCTCTGTTGGGCAAAGCAAACTGGAGGAGCCAAAGAAGTCCTGCCACCCCAGCCCTCCCTCTCCCCTGCAACAACTCATGGCTTAAGTGATATAAAAGGTTACATGTCTGCTTTTGCTCTGCCAGACCAAAGTCAAGCAGAGAGAAGCAATCTTGGGTTGTGGAAGATCTGGGTCACAGTAAATACTCAGTAACTGGTCCACTAAATAGGCTGAACTAATTCTAGCCTCAGCTCTGCTGCTAACTACCTACTCAACCTTAACTACTTTTCTTTTATGAGCTGTCACAAAGCAAGAATGACAGTCCTTGCCTCCTAGGACTGTGCCAAATGTGAAGTGGGACAATATGTAAAAACACATCTTGTGAAGTCTGAGAGATTAAAGATGATAGTGCCCTAAAAGTAGCCTGGGGACTAACATTTTAGAGGATAAAAGAAGTGCCATTTTTTTCATTTTTATCCCTGTGTTATTCAATGAAATGGGTAATCTAAATTGAAGAATATAGCAGGTCCTCAAATAACGAATAATGATGCTTTGTTTAACTTTGTTTTGTTACAGTGTTGATGAGAAATGAAAAAAGTTGATTTTGTTAGTTAAGTTGTTTCACTTAAAGTCACAGTTCCTAAGAAGTGATCAAGGACGATAACAGGACTTACCGTACACCCATTTCACACGGGAATCAGCTAATGTGATTTCCATTTGAATAAGTCAAAAGCATGTTTGATAGACACTTTCATTTCTTCTATATTGACTAAAATATCCAAGAGATGGTTCAAGCACAAATCATCTAATATAACTTTTTTTTTTTTGCTGGAAGTTCTGGCACCATTTGCTCCAGAAGCCTGACACTTTTTACAAATGATGCTTCATGCTTCCAATTTAATCATGAGCCCTTGACCTCTGTTGAAATATTCAGACCAGTGGGAGGGATGAAGTGCTAAACTGTTATTAGTTTTTGTGTTAATGAAGCTTCTGAGATAAGGTTTCAATGGGATAGAATATGAAAGGAGCAATCAAAAAGACCTGGCATATTAGTCACATAGACCTGCACTGGAAGGGTAGAGCGGGGAAGCACACTGATAAGATATTTGCTTCATCATTTTCCTTCTAATTCAAAGGAAGTATAATGATAGGGTCCTTTGCTGATGAGGTGTAGTAGCTAAGCAGAGCTAAAACCTACGGAGATAAGCTATCAATGTTTTAAAGACGGTCTTCCCCCTTGCCCAGCAAATTGAGAAAGTACTTAATTTTCTTCTACTATGTTACTGCTTTGGGAAATAAATCTGGGAGTCACTGGTCATGAGTTTGGTAGCAGCCTGCTTTTACCTTCTTGACATTTAGCAGGTGGTATAGACTCTTGTCACTACACATTTCAAAGCAGAAAACAAATCAAGCACTGTTGGTTAAAAAAAGATCCCTTTATTTGAACCCAATGATTTTGAAGATGCCACTTTAAAAAGGATGATCTAAAGGAGAAAGCTGACCATGAACATTTTGTCAATGTCATAAAGTTCTGTCTCAATATACTAAATATGAAGTTAAGAAACACAATTTAGTACACACTTATTAGGTGTTTGACAATGACTGCATATTATCCTCAGTATTTACTACAGTCCTGAAACGTAGGTTTTATTATCACCAGTTTATAGAGTAGAAAGTAAAGCAGAGTGTGCAAGTAAAACATGTCCCAAATAGCACAGAGGACAAATGGACAAGCTGAGATTTATAACCTAGGAGAGGCTGTGCCTGATCTCATTCACTTCTCTGTGTCCCATGCTGCCTTGTAAGATGTGGTCGCTCTGGTCATAAGTGCACAGACTTGCTCAAAGATTGCAAGCCTGAGTCCTTCAAAAATAATTATCACTCTTTTGAATAAAAATGTTAATGTAGGTAGATATTAACTAGCCTCTATTGTTAGTACCGTTTCTAACAAAATTCCAGTTTTTTAAATTATAGCATCAAAAGAAATCATTCTTAGGAAGAGTCTGCATTTCTCATAGTGCTAATGAGGAACTATTAAACTTGCATATAACAGTGATGGTAGAATTGAGGACAGCAATATCCTTGTGAAATCAGGGTTTAGCACATTTTTCTCTTCCTCTTTCATTTTTCAGTAAAATCACTGCACCACGGGTGAGGTGTTTCAAGACATAGTTACCTTTATCATATAGAAGTATTCAAATCCTCATACAAAAGCATCAACATTTATTTATTTTTAAATGTTTTTTTTTTTGAGACAGAGTCTCACTCTGTCACCTAGGCCAGAGAGCGGTAGCATCATCCTAGCTCACTACAACCTCAAACTCCTGAGCTTAGAGGATCCTCCTTCCTCGGCCTCTTGAGTGGCCAACACTATAGGAGCATGCCACCACGTCTGCTAGTTTTTCTATTTTTTATAAAGAGGATGTCTTTCTATGTTGCTCAAGGTGGTGTTGAACTCCTGTACTCAAGTGATCCTCCTGCCTTGGCCTCCCAGAGTGCTTGGATTACAGGTGTGAGCAACAGCTCAGTTAGAGGCAACATTTATTAAATTGTACTAGGTGTTTTATGTAAAGTCTCAACCTACATAAAAAGGAATAGAGAGACTGATTACTACCTTCATCTTACACATGAGAACACTGAGGTTTAGAGAATTGCAAAGTTGCCCACGATCATTGAATTAGTGATTGATCCGTGATGTTATTATTTCTGAGCTCAGTAAACTATAATGCCTCTCAACATTACTGACAGATTGTTTTATGGCTATTAATAATCCTTCTATAATTCTTCATGTGAATATACTGCGAAAAGAATGCAAATCTTGCTATTATTAAATCTTGCTGACTTATGATTCTTTATTCTATACTTATACTCTATTTCTCTAGATATAATCAGCATTCCTGTAATTATCACATTTGTGTGAGATCTAGGAAATTGAACAACTGAAATTTATTGTATAATATATCCCCCAAAAGTTGAAGTATAAATTTTGTTCCTCACATTAAAAAAATTCCTCCTAGCTGGTTACTTCTCCCTGGAAGCTTAAATTCCTTAAATTCATGGGCCTGTGTTGTTCAACTTTTTATTCTCCTTAGCATTTACGCATAGATCCTTGTACAAAGGAGACATTGTAAACACCTTTCGAAAGTAGGAGAATTGCATGCACCGTAAATGCTAAAATCTTTTACAAACTGACAACTGATATAGAGATGGTTAATATAGTGTAACTATTTTTACTAATCAACTCAGGTTCTTAGTTTTTGAATGAGTGAATGGATAAATCAATGTCTCACAGAGACCAAGGGGATCTCTCCTTAATTCAGTAGTTCTCAGTTGAAGAATTTCATATTGAAAACCAGAAATAAATAGCCTCCACCTATCTACCCAAGGTCATGCATACTCTAAGAATTTGCCCTTGGCCTAAGAGGCAGCATGATAATTTCTCTGATCCCATTATGAACTTAGGTGCAGACCAAGCCACAATGTGGGACTTCTGGAACTATCAACTCAGTCTGAACTCCCTCGGCTAAGGCTACGGTATGTAAAGTTTTCTGGTTAGAAACAGGCTTTTCAGTTTTTTTTCTTTTATCTTTCAGATAGTTTTTTGCATTCCCTAAAACCTCAGTTTTCTTAATCTGATTTACCTTGAATAATTTTACCTATTCACTTAACAATGATATTTGTATATGTGCAAGTGCCAAGGTAGAGGATACATTCAGCTAGGATTTTGCCATTCTGCCTGAGAAGGAATAACCTATCTGGTGATGCCGTCCGGCAAGAAAGCAAGAAAGCAATTTTTTTCTTGCTTCTAGTCATTGATTTTAAGTTCTGAGCGTGTGCAGCAAGTATAAGAGCATTTTTAAAGTGTGAAATAAATCCTGATAGCTGTTTTCTATGCTAAAAGCTTCTTGCTCCCAGATAGACACATACTATTTCATGGAAGTCAGTGGCACACTTTGTCACCAGGGCTGGGCATTAATTTTGTTCGTGCTTTGCTGATCAGCGTACAGAAACTGTCCTCGCGCCATTCACTTCTTTTTAAGAAATGTTAATATTTCCTGTTAACCGAGTTTGGAAGAAAAACCAGTGACTTTTTATAAAACTCTGAACTATTCTGACATCATGTGAAATTAAAATTTCTAAAAATTATAGACATTAGTAGAGAGCATTATCTTTAATTTTTTCCCAAAGAGGAGAGCTTCTTGTGTCTTTTATAAATATTCAGTAACACGTTACTCTTCTGATATTTTCTCATGAAGTTTCTTTTAGGTCATTCTTAATATAGGAAATAGAAATGGATTTTAAATATGGACTGTGAATCAAATACTGGTATTATATCACTGTTAAATGTCCTGATTTTGAGAACTCACTTTGGTTCCATAAGGATATATTAATATTTGTCCTTAGAAAACATACACAAAGTACTGTATTTCAGAGTAAAGGGGTACAGTGTTTTCGACTTAACTGTTAAGTGATTTAGAAAAATATATGTAAAAGTAAAAATTATAAAGAAAATGGATTGGTATATCCGGACGGAGGATGTATAGAAACTTTTTGCACTATTCTTGTGACCTTTCAGTAATCTTGAAATTCTTTTTAAAAAAGGAAAAGAAGTAATCATGTTAAGGAAAAGTTGAGAAACAACTGTCCTCAATTTAAATGAGCACCCATAAAACATTATTACACTGTTTAGTGAAGAAATGAAATTTCTTTTTTTCCCCTCACACTGTGTTCCACGTTTCAGGTCAAGGTGAAATTCCTTCAGTGATATTATCTTCTAATAAGAGTTTAGTGCTTTGGATGAGAAGAATATAGTTTAGCACTTCGGGTGATCATCATCCCGAAGGTATCATTCATTAGTTACTCCACGAAACTGCAATATATTAGAACACGTTAAGCCAAATGGTGGTGGCTGCTGTGGATACAGAATGGAAGTCTCCTGACACTTCACTTTACAGTTATCATGCTGCATTTGATGGTGCTTTGATGAGTCTAGTTTTACAGTATACATTTTCTACTTTTCAACTTCCCTCTGTGATATTAATAAAATTAAATGTTTTCAGATTGAAAACATAAATGAGTACTTACTGATACAATTGCACACCTCATCCTTTGTAGAGTCACATAGCTTTCTGACTTCATGGTGGAAACATTTCCTTTGTTTTTACCGTTATTTTTAGTTTAAGTTTTGCCCTTTGTAATCGGCTTCTTATTTAATTAGTTTTTTGCAAGTTTATTTCAGAAATCAACACAAACAACTCTCACATCATTCACTTAACCAGCTTGTTACCATTATTCCCAAGAATCCCTTTTTATTTATTTTATTTTATTTTATTTTATTTTATTTTATTTTATTTTATTTTATTTTATTTTATTTTTGAGACAGAGCCTCAAGCTGTCACCCTGGATAGAGTGCTGTGGCATCACAGCTCACAGCAACCTCCAATTCCTGGGCT